>JAPYZO010002205.1:0-16553 GCA_030522905.1 Torymus flavipes
CGCCTTTGAGTCCGAAATTCTAAAGCAGTGCTTGGCGCGCGCGTACGGGCAAACAACATTAAACATCGGCGAGGCCGGGGGCAGCTGCTTGCTGGGGAAATCCGCAGAGCGTGCGAGAGAGAGAGATATAGAGAACGCCGTATATACGAGCAGCAGTCGCTCGATTTTCACGCGCTGCGGCGTCGTCTCTCCCTTTTTCGATGAAAATTTCCTGTCTTTCTCAGCTCTCTCTCTCAGCTCTCTCTCTCTATCCCTCCCTCTTTCTATCGCTCTCTCTTTCCTTCTTTCTCCTACCGTCGCCGCATGCGCGCTTATGCGCGACGACCACTGCGCGCAACTCGCTCGCTTTGCATCTTGCTCGGGTCTTTTCCTATCCACAACATACGTAACAACGTGTACGTATACGCAAACAACGTAAATTATACTTTAGGGCTTATCTGAAAAATTGTATCTACATATGGGAGATGCGTGCTGCGTTTACGCGACGCGCACGCGTGGAAAGCTCAAAAAGGGGACGCGGACGCGCGCGCGCGTTTTTCCTCCCCCAAATTTCGGAGGCGCCGGCATTCGCATCAGACATGCTCGCACGCGCGCGGGAAAAGCCGGCCATAAGGCTATAGACTCTTCAGGTGCACGCCTCTCTTCTCTATGCACTTCCGGAGTGTCGAGCACGCAAGTGCAGGATCGATTTTTTCGGAGCACGCCACTCAACAAGTCGGAAATGAGTGCTAGACGGTGCGATGGCGATTAGAGAAAAAAGATGCCGCGGGTATTCGACGAGAGTCGCACTCGCACGTATATATACTACACGTACGTATGTACAGTGGGAGAGGGAGAGAAAGACGCGAGCGTGCGCACGCGACACGCGAGAGCTCAGTAGTATATACCTACTGCGTGTGTATAGTGGCTTATCTTCTCTCCTTTCTCCTCTTCTCGTTCTTTCCCGCGCTCACCCGCCTGCTAGCTATAAGTATGCAGCGTGTGCATCCTTTAGGCATTTCGGAGCAAACACCCTCTTTTTTGCATCATGAGTTTTGAAAACACAGGAAATTTGGTTGAGAAAAGTTTGCCGCGTCGAGGGCTTTACTTTATATACCTATATAGCACGTGTTCACGCCCGCACGACGGTGCCGGCATTTTTCCGCGTGCGGACGATTTTCCCCGGCGGTCTACATGTACGTAGGCGTGTATATATATATAATAATAGTATCGCGGCGCTTTGCGTCTCTTGAAAAAAAAAATTGCTTCATTATCGCGGCGTGCAGTCGCATGAGGAGGGGTCGGAGGAAGTGCGTACATAGGTGGCGGAGTATACGCGCGAGCGCGGTGAAATCCAAGCTTGGGCGTTTTATCGGCTTTCAAAGCCGCGCCATCTTCATTTTTGAACAAAGCATCCCAGAGACCGAGGCGTTTGAAACGTGCAGCCGCGGCTATATACGCGACGCGCGTGTGAACGTATATATATGTAGCTATAGATGTATATATATGTATACACGCGCGTATATAAGCAGAGGCCGCGAAATCGGCGATGTTGCCGGATTTCCACGGATTCCTGCCGGCGCGTCTGTGTGGGTACTGTGCAGGGCTTACGTGGTATGGGGCAACTTCCGCTCTGTCCGGGGCATCTACATAGCGAAGCCGATAGTCTTTACCTTGAGAAAAAAAAACAACGTGTACGGAGTCTTGAGCGTTGTTTCATTTGGATTTTTGCGTTTTGGATACAACACGTGGTCGTGGGGTATTTTTAAGTAGCAACAGTGAGCACTTTGCCTTTGTTCGTGAGGTACCTGGGTCCGAGAGCAAGTCCAACTTGTTATTTTTACCGAACTATTTATACAGATAGAAATATTTTAAATATCAATGGCATTCGCACATTATAGCGCTTAACAGACATTGTCTCGTTGTTTCACAACTTTGCGCAATTAGATGTTGTCAAGCGCCACGCTGTGTTTTTGCGAAAGGCTCTATTTGGAGCACTACGCGATGTAAAAACATTGATCAGGCAATTGATTGATAGCTTGCGTGCTCTTACATAACTGGGCATTTTGACTTGTATACTCTTGACGTTTAAAGTGCATTAAGTTATAAACAATATATTACTTTGAAAATTACAACATGTAAAACGAAGCAATCTTATGTACTTGAGGTCTAAAACCAATGTATTTCCCAGGGAAAGCGTTTCTTGAAATGCGAGAAAAATACCTTGAAATTTTCAAGAATCTCATTATTTTTGAAATATTACTCGAATAAAGCGCGGAAATATTCGCAAATTGATGCACAAAATGGAGCAAATTCAAATTTCGCGCCGGAGTCGGCACCAAATGGTCGCACTACCGGTGCGAGGAGCCGGCAACCGTGCACATGCTCTCCCGCTTGCACACACAGCTGCACTCGGGCCGAGCCTCGACACACGCATTCTCACCAATACAATGTTGCCTCAAGCTCGCACTCACACGAGTGTGGCGGCCGGGCACACGGACGGGAACGACGCGCGCTCCGCTTCTGACCAGTTCGCCGCCTCTCCTTCTTCACTTGCCGTCCTTCTCGCTCTCACACAACATGGGTGCAGACTATCCTCGTCTACGTCAATGCCACTTCTCCACTTATCGGCGCGTGTATTTTATATATATGTATACATTTTACCATTGGGATATATATGAAGAATTTAATTAATCAGTTCTCGCGGCGGTGTTCGCGCTATTTGGGAATAAATTTTTTTCGGGACGACGGGCGTGCGTATGTAGAGGATCAAATGTCGGCATACATATACGTATTTCGTTTTTTATTTTATTGATGCCTTAGTGTGCATACACTATATAAGTATTACGAGGTCAGGCATATAGCCGGCAAGTTTAAATATAATATTTTATGCGAGCGCAAATCGAAATTCGATATGAAAAATGTATACAGATTTCTCGCTGTTTGTTGAAGTAAAAACTTATCGCCCACCGCGATAAGAATGTATTTCAAAACGAAGCTTCATCATATATAGAGAATGCACGAAATTCGATGTCATGTGTACCGAAAAGTCTAGAATATTGCATCGTAATGCAAGAAATACCGGAGCAAGCGTGCCGCAGATATTTCCCACTCGCTTTTCCATATACATATATAAAATATATACATATAAAAAAAGATTAATAATCACGCTCGCGTATCTCTGGCTTTACACACACGCACGCACACATTGGGAGAGCCGCATCGTGGAGGGAATCCCGCTAAAACATCGGTGGGTACGGCAGAGTCCGCTCCGCATCCGCGTACACACTCACACACTCATAAATAAAAAGAGAGAGAGAGACAGAGTGGAGTGGGAGAGGTGGAGAAGCGGCACAACAGCCCCGCTCGCGTTCTCTGCTTCTCTCTCCCCCCCTTGCTATACCTCTCCTCCCGCGCCCCGCGCGCGTTCTCGCTTCCAGCCCCAACGGCTGCACGTCCTCGCGTCGCTGTTTCTCTCTCTAGCTCCAGCGCGTCTACCGCCCCTACTCGCTCGCCTCATCCTTGTCTGACGCACGGCGGGGCAGATGTATGCCACCCCTCCCTGGAGCGTCGTCGTCGTAGCGGCGGCGGCGGCGGTGCTCGGGCATTCCGCCGGAAACCGAGCAGGCAAAGCACACGCGCCGTACCAGAGCCGCACAGTCTCTCTTCTCTCCCGTTCGAGGCAGCAATAGCTCTCTCGCTCCCTCTCTCGCTGATCGTGTATATACATATACATAGCGGTGGGAGACGCACGTATATATACAGGCACACACACAGACACAGACCGCATACACACGCAGTCGTGTAGCAGCAGCGCTCGCAGTAGTAGTAAGTCTCTCCGGCAAGGGAGAGAGAGAGAGTTTAGTTGACGGACGGTAGTCAGTCAGTTCGGAGGTACCCGCGCTAACGCGAGTATATTACAGTTGTGTACGCACACACACAGACAGCCGACGTTCGACGACGTTCACCGTGCGTGCTTGCAGCCTATAGCATAATACATTGCGACAGTTTCGCAAGTACATTATCTCTCTCACAAACAGACAGAAAATATGAGTACCAAGGAGAACAGCGGTGAGGTCGCCGTCGAGAAGGTGACGGAGAACGACAAGCCCAGCGTAGACGCCAAGTGCGAGCTTAAGGGCATCAAGAGGGCAGCTGAGGTGAGTGCTACAGGCCTTTGATTACCCATTTTTAACGCGAACGCGAGCATTATTTAGTTTTTTCCATTTCGGAGCAGAGCGCATGCATACAGATAGTAGGTTGTGTGCGCGCGTGCATGAAGAGCGAGACGGAGATAGAGAGCGGCGCGCTCGCGTGGACGCGGTCACATTGCCGTACACACATAGCGAGCGCGTGCGCGCGTACTGACTAACAACAATCACTCCATTGGATCCTTGAATGGATGTCCTTGTGGACGTGTGCCCAGGAGACGACGTCCCTGTTACGGATTCGTCGAGCCGCCGGCCGGCATCGCGCGCGCACGCTCTCTGTCTCTCTCGCTCGCTCTCATTGCAGCCGCGCGCGACTCCATTTTCCTCGGCTCTCGCCGCCACCGCACGCCGCGTACATCACCTATCATTACTCGGTCTCAAGGATGTTGGCAATCGAAATTCATCCCGTTCACCGATGTATTTTACCAATTACTCCGTCATTTTCAGAGATTTCTCAATTATTTCGCCGTAGAAGAGAGTGTTATATGTGCTCCGTCGGTGGGACGGAAAAAATGGCGCGCGCGCGCGCGCTCGCGAGAGCGCCATGAGGCGGCGGTATATATACGAGAGTGTGGGAGAGAGAGTGAGACAGAGACAGACGGAGCGAGGGAGAGAGAGCGAGCGCGAAAACTCAAAGACCTCTTGGCTTCGTTCGCTCGCTCGCTCGACTCGACTCTCGACGCCATGCTTCCCTCTCTCTGGCCGCTACTCGACTCCATTTTGTCGGTTCCAAATCGTTCTCGAGATTTTGCCTTTTTTATTCTCACCAAGGTGTCGGATGCGGCGTTTGTTTGGGTAAATCGCGCGTGGGAGTCGGACTTTGCTGGGGAAACGGAGCTGTAGCGACGCGCGCCGCCGGACTCGCCGCCATGTGCTCCGGTCTCTCGCGCCTCTGGCTCCGATTTGTATCTCACGCGTTTTACCCTCCGACTCGACGAAATTACCATCGAATTCGTTTCCAAATAATAGCAAACGATTTTTCCCACCGTTATTTCAGTTTGTCGGGTGTTCCTAGCATCGGTAAAACGTTCTAGAATGCGGCGCGTTGGTAGAGTCCAAGGGACGCCGCCATTTTTCTCTCGCTGTCAGAGAGTGCGGCGGAGCGAGCGGCGCTATATAGCGCACGTACATATACACAGACGCGTGTATAGCGAGGTATCGGGCCAGCAGCGTTAACTCACGGCAATAGAGCATTACGAAAAAAAACGTGATGTCCTCTCGCGCCGCCATCGTCGCGTCCTCCCGCGCATTTTTCCTCGTGCCTGTGATGTATTCTACGCCGCCGCGTGTTAGTAAGCGAGGCCGCCGCTGTGTCCATGATGGCGGCCGCGGCGGCGCGCGCGCGCGAACGCGGATCTCTCTATCTCTATCTCTCACGGCTTTTTATCCACTCTCGCGCTCTCTCTCTCTCTCTCTTTTCCTCTCCTCTCTATCGCCTCGCCGACTAGTAGCAGCAGCATCATCTCTCTTGCTTCCTGCTCGTAATTGATCGATAATTCTCATATACTCCTCTTTTTCTCACTCTTTCTCTCTGTCTACGCGGACACGTAAGATGCAGCCGCGATATAGAAAGAGACGTACCGATAGAAGTACACGATTACGCGTGTATGTATAAATAATAGAATTCGATACGGAGCAGCCTGCCGCGCGGTAAGGAGAGCCGCGCGAGATATCAAACTTCCTCTCTCTCTTTCGCGAGCGCGCGCGTATGCATAATAATTGTTTACGAAACACGCCGATGCCGCCTTGGACGCCGCCATCGCGAGTATATACCTATATACCGCGTGTGTCTCTCCGTCTCGCTTCCCCTCATTCACACATTTCCCTTCTACTACTTACTACGCTAGTAAGTACGAGCGAGTGCGCTAGCGAGCGAACCGGAGCGCGGCGGCATATATACACGTATACGAACCTTCGAGAAAACATCGCACGCGCGCGCGCGCAACTTTTCCGCTCGGCTTTTCCGCCCGCCCGTCCGTCGGCCCCCCCGTATAGCCTCGCCGTCCCCGCCCCCGCGCTCATCCCCCCCGTATTTATATAGGGGGATGGTGATGAGCGCGAGGGAGAGAGAAAGAGCGAAGCCGGCGTCGTGCCGGCAGTGAGAGAGCCAACGCTTTTCCCTCCGAAATCCGCCGGTCGATTCGTGCGCTCGCTCGCTCGCGTCCCTTTCTATCCTGCTCCGAAAGGGAGAGAGAGAGAGAGAGAAGCGCGGCTTCGGCACGCGCGTCACGTGGACGCCGCGCGCCGGAGAGGAGCACCGCGCACACGACAGCGTGGATTGTTGTATGTGCCCACTTTCGAATCGATCTGTATGTGTGTTTGTCTGTAACTTTCTACCTCTCTTTCGCCCTCCCTTTTTCTACGCTTATTATTATTATTTACACCTAGGCACATATACGCGGCGGTTCTGACGTGTACCATGCACGCGGGATATGATTATATGCGCAGAGATGCACATGTACCTCGATTCTCACGCGCTCTCCTGTGTGCCATTGATTTCGGAGCACGGCTCTCTACGCGTTGTCACGTTCCCTCTTTCGTCGTTGTCTTATCTCTCAACAGCCAGATTTACTTGTAGATTGTATCATACCAAGAAATAGAAAGAATGAAAGAAGACGCTTGTATAGTAGAGTAGCAGTAGTAGTTATGCTAGTAGTGGGGAGCCGTGAGCGGGAGAACGTGTTATCTCGGCGGCGGCGGCGGCAGCAGCGCTTCCGACTGCACGCGCGCGCGATTTTCCCACACGGCGAGCGCGGTCCGTTACGTGATATTTGTGGAAACGGCCATGTTGCTCGCTCGCTCGCTCACCCGCGCTCTTTTCGTCGATTCCAAGAGTGAGAGAGAGAGAGAGAGCCGCACACGCGCGCGCGGCCGAGAGATGATGATGCGCGATCGATGATGGGAGGCCGCGCCACCACCGCCGGTAGAGACAGAGAGAGAGCACACCTTCTCCTCCCCCACTTAGCCCCGATACCCATCTCTCTCTCTCTCTTCGTCGCGAGAGCGACATTGTCGCCACCTAATTACACTGCCGCCTTTGCGCCACCCTCTCACCTCTACCTACCCGTTCCCTCCGCAACTTATTTATTTACACGTGAGATACACGCGTGTCGGACTGTACCGATTGATCGATCGATCGTTCACGCGCTCGCCGGTATGCTTTATTAATAGAAAATGTGCATGCACGTCTTTTGGGCGATAGTCGCGAGCGCTCTCGATGGGTTATCTGCCGGGGTAACCTTGTTATTGGCAATGGCTCCTCGTCGTCGTCGTCTGTGATAGCGCGGGAGAGAAGGAACGCACGCGGGAGAGAGAAAGAGAAACGGAGCAGCGGACGAGAAAGCCCCGCGAGCGTCGTCAAGCGGCGACGCCACTGTCGTCCGCCGCCTTCTGTGCATATAGCCGGTGCGTATATACATATGCCGTGTGTTGTGGACGACCATCGCCGCGGCGCGCGCACACGCGCTCCTCGAGTGAAGAATGGAGCAGCACCACACGCGCTGGTGTTGTGCTCCGAAATGCTTTTTGGCTCCATTTTTTTTCTCAGCGTGCTCACCGAAAAATGTATTTTTACTACATTTCGTAATTCATAATGTAGTAAATACATTAATAGCAGGCGTCTGATGTTATCTTTTTCATTTAGAATTCAAATTTTTATACAAAAGAACGCATACACTTGTTAGTTTCTTATACGGTATCCCAAAACGCTCAAATAATTCATCAATTCGAAGAAATGCTCGGACTCGCCGGAAGGAGGCTTGGAAAATGCGAGAACAATGCGGAAAAATGAAAGAGGCGGAAAAAGTCCGTAACGTGAATAATATGCGCTGCGTGAGTCACCAGTGAGCATGTGTAAAGGAAATATTTCCCTCGCTGAAAATTGTATACCTGCAGCGGCCGGGGGTTGGCTTTCGAACGCGCGCGCGCGTACACCTCGCTTTTAGCGGTCCAACGTAAGCCAGCATTGTAGACACAGTCTCTCCCTACTTATCCTCCTCAAAGAAGCTCTTCCGTCGCGTGCTTTTCAACTTTCTCAATTTCAGAGAGCTCCTCAACGTTTTCCTTAAATCTTATTTTCAAATTCCTCTATAAACTTTCTTAAAAATCCTATATATATATATAACATTGCGTAACGTGGTGTTTTTATTCTTCGAACGATAGAGGAGGATTGTCGCTTTCGTATAAAAAATCTCTCACTCCGCCGGACAATAAAAACGCGTGCAAATTAGCAAAAAGAGAAAAAAAAACACGTCCTTGAACACCTGGCACCCCGCGTCTTGCCAAGTAAGCATATATCGTGTTCGCTCGCGCCAATTGCCGCATATAGGTGTAGCTTCGCTGCTAGTTCTATAGTCATGCTCCTCGGCCTCGAAGCAGCCACGCCGTGAAGCTTCGTAGTTTTCGTTGACTACCCGCTACGCGCTGACGTGGACGCTGACGGTCAATTACCCAACTGCATCTATTACATCTCCCGTTCTATTAAACTCATTATAGCAGCTAAATAAAGATGACGAGATACGCAGAGCTTAGATCATCGTAGCGAATCGCTTACTAATATCGACGCTGACACGCACAAGCGGCGTCGTAAGACGACTCTTAGACTGCGAAACCACTCGTGCATGAGCTTCGTATTCAAACACTGGCGCAGCACCGTAGTGGTGGTAGCTCGCTGCATTTTCTGACTGTACCTTTGACCGTCACCGCGTCGTCGCGTTCCCTCCTCGAGTATGTATGAACTCGGCTTTACGTTCCCTCCTCCTTCTCTCCCCGCGTTCTCGCTCCGTCTTCTTTGCCCGCTCATCTTGATCGTCCTCTCTTTCTCTCCCTTTCTGTTCGCGTCTCCTTTCACTGCTCTCGGCTTGCAGTGCGGTGCGCGGGCTTGCGCTGACTTTGCGTGTATATAGATGCATGTCTGTGTGTGCGCACAGCGCGCAAAAGCCGGTCTCACTCGCTTGCGCGTGCCGGTTAGCTAGCTACCTCGGCGTGCGCTGCGGTGGGTAGTTCTCCCTGTATACGGAGTGTGGGAAACACGCGTTGGATGTGGTTTCGAAGTCGAGACTCTCTCTCGATATACTGAACACTTGCCGCGAGCGAGCGAAGTCGATACGACGAGGTCAGAAGTGCATTTCGAAGTTAGCTGCTTTGATATGATATCGATAAGACGATAGTTATGCTCGAAAGAGATTTTTCAACGAAAAATACCTCGAGAGAAAAAACGAGTCTCTCGTTCATTCAAAAAGACAATATCTTTGCCGATTCAATTTTTTCCCGGCAGGTCCGTCATCGGCCTAAATCACAGTTGCGTCCCCTTCTTCTATTCTCTTTCCAAATTTTCCACCCATCTCTGCGGCGTAACGAGAGCCAAAGCATAGCTGGGGCGGCAAAAAAAGGAACACCGAGCATGCGAGAGGGAGAGAGCGAATCCATCTCCAGCGGCATCTGGGTCCCGGGTAGAGAGTAACCCTATATACCTTTTCTCTTTCTACCCTTCTCCTCCACCTCTTCCCCCCTTTGGCGCGAGCGCAGGGCTCTCTCTCTCTCTCTCTCTCTCTCTCTCTCTCTTCTGGAAGGGTAGAAGCAGAGCAGCCGCCCCTCCGAAAAGCCCGCGTTGGCGCGTTCTCTCCCTCCTTCTCCTTCGCTCGTGCGCGCACACCCCCTATATATACCGGTCCTTCTGTTGTGCCGTATACGCGCCGGTATCGCTTCCGGCTGTCTCTCTCTCTCTCTCTCTCTTTCTCTCTTTCTCTCTTTCTCTCTCTCTCTCCCTGTCTCTTTCCCGCGCTTGCCGACTCGATCTTTATTATCCTTCATGCGCAGTTCACGCGTCGTTTGGGCGGAAAAAGCGTTACTTTTACGTTCTACCTAATGTTTGACTGTGTGTATTAATCGATGATGTTTTTCTTTTGTTGCAGGAAAAGAATGACGAGCCCAAAAAGCAGAAGAAGGAGGAGAATGGTGACGGTGAGGTAGAGGAGGACGAAGTCGACGATGAGGTCGATGGTGATGAG
Source organism: Torymus flavipes (assembly GCA_030522905.1). NCBI lineage: Eukaryota > Metazoa > Arthropoda > Insecta > Hymenoptera > Torymidae > Torymus > Torymus flavipes. Next base: position 10,199 of record JAPYZO010002205.1, read on the forward strand.
GAAGAAGTCGAGGATGTAGAGGAAGAGGAGGAGGAAGACGACGAACATATTTCGGAAGACGAGCTCGGCGAGGGTGAAGGTTTGTATTTATTTTTTTCTTCCTTCTAAGGAGAATATAGTATATGAGAATGATTAGAAAGACAAAATGACTAACGAAATGCTAACTTTGTTATTACAGAAGATGAGGAGGATGAAGCGGAAGCAGAGGCAGAAGGAGAGGTAGACGAAGACGAGGATGACGCATAATGAAGGAAAGTAGAGCCGCGTGTAATTAAGAAGGGAGGCGGAGGAGCCCGACGGTGTGCCCACAACCCCGTCGTCGTCGTCGCTGTCGCCGTCGTCGGCGTAGTTGTCGTCGTCGCCGTCACTGCACGACAGCCCGCAAAACACTTACTCTCATATTGAGTGGTTTGGTAGCACACCCAGGCGTTGTTGACGACACCTGTCGGACGAATCCTCCCGATCTCTGCAGAATTATAAGAACCTAAAAAACAACAACACAGCAACATCAACAGCAGCAGCGTCGTTGACCACCTTGCCGGAGTTGCGTCGGCCCGACACAAGTAGAGATAAAATAGACACACACCTTCACCAGCCCCGATCCTTCATTCCCACCTCTTCTTCTCACACGTACACATCTTCAACAACACTACTCGTCCAGAGAGGGAGTGAGAAAGAAAGAGAAAGAAGCAGCAGGTGAATTTTCCCATCGGAAAATTTACCGCGGCGACAACTTTGGCTTCTCATCCCCCGCTGAATAAGTTCCTCCCGTCGTCGTTGTCGGTCTTGGCGCCAGCGCAATTCTGGCCTTTTCCCTAGCCTTCACCAAATACTTGCTAGGTCGTTTGACGGATTAATGAATAAAAACAAAATGCTAGAAGTTTCGCCCCTTCCTCCGTGAGACACAAAAGATAAGCGGATAAATGTATGTTAAGGCCCCTCAGGTCGCTATTTACATCATTCTTTTTTGTAAGTCTACCTTTGTAATGTTTTTTCCTTCATTTGGATGACTGCTACTTTTTTCACGTTTTCTTTTTTTTTTTTTACAAACGACAAAAGCAGCAACAGCAGCAGCAGAATTAAGAAAAATATAGAGAAAATGTTAAGTAAAAAAAAACAACACAATGCATTATTTTACCCTTTGTCATTCTGTATGTCTAATCTTTTTCACGTACATACACATACACACACACGTCTGTGAATTCACACACGCCGAATATTACTTTTGAATTATGTTATCTCCTGCATTTTTTGTCAACCTTCCGTCTGCGGCGGACCTGTCGTTTTCTTTTCGTCCAAGCCAACTCGTCGAACGCAACTTGGAAAACAAAATCTGGTATTTGCCGTCATCTGGCTTTTCTTCGCGGGCAGTTTTATAACGAAAACTTATTTAAGATGTAAGGAAAAAAGCTCTATTGTATTTAAATAGTGTAAAATGGACATTTGTGGGTGATGATTTTTTTTTTACATTCGAAAATCAATTTTGCGTTTGTAGTTCAACGAATGTCTCACACCTAGTGCGCGCGTGACTGAGGTTTTCTTTTTTCTCAAAAAAATCGTTCTTGTCTTCTCTTTCGGTTTATTGTCAATTGTCGGCTTGTCGGCAAAATGATTTTTGTAATTAAAAATAAACGATTGAATAATGAAAGATGAAAATACATGGAAAAGCTGAACACGCGCGAACAGTAAATAAATTTAATAATCGTGGTCTTAAACTAGCGGACGGGTTATAGAGTGGTGCATACAACTTTATAATAAGATTTAATTCAATAAAAGGTATCGAAACTCATTGGCGCTGAACAAATTATGTAATCTTCGTAAACGAACTCTGGTACTCTTTGATGGTGTGCTCGCCCGTCCGCTGGGCCAGCCAATTGAATGTTTTAAATGCGATGCTCGCGCTGGGTAGAGTGGATGAGTAATGTATGACTTTAATATTGCATAATAATTATACATAGCATGTATAAAGTTATGGAATAAGAATACAGTTTTATTATTAACACTAATAATTGTAAACGTAAACGTGTAATGCGGAGAGGTTGTTATACACACTTTTAGACACTTGAGCATATTTCAGAATCGGGGGAGAAGATTGATAATGCGTTGGCGAACTCGCAGCAAATGATTATGCAAAAATAATGATGCAATTTATAGGAAAGAATGAAACTGTATTTTGACGAGATAAACCGCGCGAATACGATCAACACTCCGCATGATGAATTTACCTTGTTTTCCTAATTTTTTATTGTCCGAGACTAAACAAAAATAATGAAATCTTTTTCGACAAAAATAATATTGCTTGTTAATTATACTTGTAATACCCATCCATTAGTAAACGAGAGAGACGATTGGAATGTTCTATTGTATATTTTTTGACGAACTGCAATGTATAAAAAAAATAACAGCGATGTTATGGACGTATGAAATTGTGTATTAAAAATAATGAAATTTCACGATGAAAACAATGATTTATGAATGGAGTATGATAAAACTAAGAAAATACAGATACAAAAAAAAATATATACGCGATGAAGTTCGAAGACCCCACGAGAACTCTCCCTGTTTCAAGCGTAACTTTTCCAGTTGTAAGCGTATAAACACACACAGAGACACGTGTATTACGCGATCGAATTGTATACTTTTTATTTAAAGATAAATGCGACAAGTATAAGAATATATAGAGCGCGCGCGATCATTCGACACAAAGAAATGAGATGCAAGGTCCTTTATGGTAACTTTTTTTATCACTTTTTTATTTTTGATGATTTTCTTAATAATTGATCTGCGTCCTCGCGCGCCGAAGCATCCGACGAATTTTTATTTTGCAATACAATCGCGATTGCGTCGCGCTTAGGAGCGCCGATTAAATTTATATATATTTTTCTCCAACAGTATACAGAAATAAAAAGGCACGTAAACGTAATTGGAGCGCGTGTTGATTCCCATATGAATACTAAAGCGATGAGAGAAGTGAAGAGAGAATAAGAATCGCCTTCGCACTCGAGTACCGTCGGGCGACTCGTTTTGATTAGATTAATTCTTTCAACCTCCCCCGACGGCACTCGAGACGCGCCGACTTGTTTTTTCCAAATAATTCACACACGCGCATAACACGCGTCGTATATAGGTAAGAGAGAACGATTGTAAAGAGCCTCTCTCCCCGCGCTCCTGCGTGCGACGACTGCACTATATTAAATCGCGACGTTAAAACAAAAATTCGTCCCGCCGGCACGCTATATATTCTCCTCTTCATGTTACCTCCCGTACGCACTGATCGATCACTGGTCGCGGCCAGTAATTATAATGATAATGAGGGAAAAAATAAACAGAGGCGCATTTGACGATGATAAATGAAAAAATCAATCGATCGAATTTATATACATCGGAAATAAAATGGAACAAAGTTTAAAAAAAGATTTTTTCAATAAGTAACAAAGAAGACGAGCGAGAAAAAATAGCGAATGTGCGAGAACAGAGTAATAAGAGAAAATAAGAAAAAAAAAGGTGATGAGACATTGCGGTTACGATACCATTGTACCATAGCTGCATAATTAAATAAAAGTAACGATAATTCGAACGCGAGAGAATGTGTGTCCCACGTTTTAATGTACAAATATTTTCGAAGATGGTAGTTAAATAAAAAAGCGCAGTTAGATCGGAAGACGAATCCATTCGTTCCCGTGAGTATAACAAGTAGCTATTGGCTTTTATTTTCTTTACTTTAATTTTCTTTTTCATTTTCAATATCTGCACTACACAACTACTTGTGGCATTGACGAGAAGGAATCCTCCAAATTCTATATTCAACTCGCATAAATACTGTCTATATAATAACTCTTCAGATTACAAGTTGACCATTTCGAAAGGACAATTAACGACGAGTAAAAACATTTGCATGTGACAAAATTGATTGATACGGGGTACATATACGCAAGAAGCACGACAAACAGGAGAGAGAGAGAGAGAGAGAGAGAGACAGACAAAGCGACCTCATTCGCTGTATTTGTGTGCGTGCGCGCAGCGCCCACGCCATACAAACGTACCATACGCGTGCACTACTTGACTGTACCAATGAAATTTTCAAATAATGTCAGTACTTATGAGCGCGTATATGCTGTTACGTAATCGCGCGAGAACGGAGTACATTAGAACTAAGCGAAGCCCATCGCTTCGCTCGTATATAGACGCTTGTAGAATGGGGGAAAATCGTACTATATACGGCCTCTGGGGATTATTCAACCGCAAGGGAAGTCGCTCGCAAGGCGCTTCTCTCCTCAATCGGAAATAAGCTCTAGTATATACTGGCGCATGCGCCGTGTCGCGATGAAATTCGCTTCTTTTTTGCGCTGTTTCGCTCCTCTGTCTCTCTGCCTCCCACACCACGCCTTATACAATTACGCGCGGCTTCTATACGCGCGCGTACTGCAAACTTGACGTTACGTATAGCGAGGAATATGGTAGCTCGGTCGGCGTAACTTTCATTGTTCATTTTGCCGGTGTAGAGTCTCTTTAGTATGCGCGGTTATAGAGAAATTATTTTTTTACATAGCGTCAAGTGCGAGATGTATTATTTATAGGTGCAAACGTGTCGTGTATTATTACTGGTCGGTAGAGCCATAATATTTACCTATGTGCCATGATGGTGCAGTAAAAGTACGATAGAATCTATGGGTATTTGTTCATTACGCGCTAGCCATTACGTTGATTTGTTTAAGTAGAGAGGGAACACACAGGAATAGAAAGTATCGATCGTATACATATAGAATAAGTAAGAGACAATATACATGTTCATTCAAACTTAATTGTCTTTTTTTCATTTGTCTGTTTATTTTTATACGCATGCACTACACAATCAAATGGTAATTATAAATTGCTGTAGGGTGATTAGTTAATTTACTATCTATAATTGAAAAACTAGTCGTTCTATATTTCTATTTAAACAAGTGTAGCAAGAATTTATAAAATCACGTTTTGTTTATTCAAAGTTTAAATAAAAATATTTAAGCTGATTTTTATTTGAAAAGTATAAATCAAGTAGAAAAAAATGTAAATTATTTTTCATTTTATATATTTTATTTTAATAACTACAAAAACAAAACTAGGTGTCAAATATTGATAGCTTTCGCATTAAAGGATAAACTTATTAATGGAAAGTATTGATTACCGTAAAAAAGATTTATAATTAAATAAACTATATCTTGGTTTGAAAAGTTTCTAATTTTAGTAACCTTGATTCATTCAAGGATACAGTAATTGTTAAGCATTCGTTGTGTACTAATATAGATAATTTATTGTTATTATTATTACAGTATAAGTAGTCCCTGTTGTTTTAATGCGCATGCGTTCGTTCAGTCAATATCCTATATTTGGCGTGGGAAACGTGGGTGTGCGCAATAGTAATGCGAGTCGGGAGTCGATTCGAGGGGGTTGTTTTCGAGGTGGGCTTTCAAAGTTACGATCACTGATTGGGTGCGTTTCTCTCTCCTTCCCTCTCTCTCTCTCTCTCTCTCTCTCTCTCTGTCTTTCGTATATACGCGCCGCCGGTGCAACCCCTTTCCCATCTATGCCCGGCGCACAATGCGCGTATCGATTATCCTTCGAGAGGCTTTTATTAAACAAAAGGCGGTGTATTGTAGGTACGATTTCTTTTAACACAACGATTTTATAATCAATTTTTATAAGATTCGTGGGAACGTTCGTTCGAAGTCTTCGATTATTAAAAGAACAAGGAAAATTTGTTATTGATAAAAATGTTTCTCTTAACTTAAATTTTAATTGATATATAGGTTTGTACAAAGTTCATGAATTTTATTTTGCGTTATGTTGTTATAATGAAATTGCATTTAAATATCTTGAATGTAATGGATTGTATAATTAAAATAAAATTATAACCATTAATGGTTAATTAAAAACTATATTTGGTAATAGTGATTTTATTGAAATTCTTGATAAGATTTTATTCTTATCAGCATATAAGTTGTTTACAAAAATTGATTTTACCACATATAAAACAATTATTAAAATTTCTAATGTAAAACTCGTTAATGACAATAATTGGCTGTTTTGAATAAATGTACTTCCACAATATGGTTGGATTTAAAGTATAAAATCAATATGACGGTAATGTAGAAGCTATGTTATTAGTTTATGGTAACTTGATTGTCATTTGCCCATCGGTATTTGAAACTTTAATTTTCGACTCGTATGGTAATAGACATACATAATCTACTGTAGGCAAAAGCACTATCGGTAAAGAAGATGGTACTTTATTAATTTATGGTAACTTTTTAGTGTGAGTATCGAATTTGCCTTTTTGCTGCGTGACAAAAGAGACGAGAGTGCGAGTATGTGCACA
>JAPYZO010002206.1:0-15374 GCA_030522905.1 Torymus flavipes
TGTGTGTGTGTGTGTGTGTGTGTGTGTGTGTGTGTGTGTGTGTGTGTGTGTGTGTGTGTGTGTGTGTGTGTGTGTGTGTGTGTGTGTGTGTGTGAAATTTTATGTTCTTTAACGGTTTGGGGATAAAACAGCTCTAAAAGCTTTGAGCGCGTGTCAAACAATTGATATGCGATGAAACTATATAGAATTTCGGATTACTCAGCTTTCGCGTATATCATTTTAGCTTTCAACGTCGCGCGTTCATTATCAGTGTTTCGTATGTCACATAAAATTAACAGTTTAAAACTTTTAAAACGATGCACTTAAAATATTAATTATAAAGATGCACGAGATGGCCGTTAGTTAACAAGTGAAATCATTGAAAGCTTGAATTAAACCGTCAAGTGTACAGAGTAAAGCGAAATTCGGTAAATATGGTACGGTTATGCTCAAACATTAATTTACATCCATTTCGAGCTCTTATTAATCTCGCGGCACAATGCCGAGTTTGCACATATGTATATATGGTACGCGACAAAATTGTTTCGTATCCCGTAAAACATATCACCGATGTAATGAATTCCACCGAATAACTGTCACAATACCTACATTGAAATTGTATCTTGCAATCCACCATAGGATAAGCACAAAAGAATCGGAAAACCCTTGAAAACTGCCGCACAAGTCAGCGAACCGAGAGCCGATCCTCGCTCACCGCGAAATCTCAGAACAAAAGAACACGTCGCTACCAACCAATCGGTAAAAATCCGTCGCGTCTGCGCCAGCCAACAAAAAAAAACACACACACACACACGCACACACGTGAAAAACCACCCGGACAATCGAAACCCGCTAAACCCTATCCCTCGTTCGATACATTCGCCGCGCGGCCATAATCGGAGTATAAAAGGGCCCCCTATGCCATTACCTCGAGAGTTTCCAACTTCGCCGATGGATAAAGCCTCTCTACGCTAGCACGCGCGCGCGGAAAACGATAGTAGACGCTAGAGTAGCAGTAGTAACTAGCCTTATCGGGGGTGGGATGAAACGTGACAGGGACATTCCTCAGCGGCGATCGGCCGTGACCGCGCGTAGCTCGCCTCCCCCTCCTCCATGAAATATTCACCGGCGTGCGCGAGCGCGATCGCCGGCCGATAAAACAATATCGGATTAATAGCTTTGTTTTCGTCACGTTTCACGCCCGCGCGTACAGAGCGTATATAGGGCCAGCGCCGGTATGGGAAGTGAGCGGAGCGCAATTGATTTTCCGGCGACGTGCCGTGGTCCACACCCGCGTTTTAGGGGGCGGTGTGTGTGTGTGCGTGTGTGGCGTTCCTTTTTTTGTTTGTTTTTTTTTGGGGGGTTATATTTTAGAGTAAGATAGGTGGGGGTGTGTCGTACGTTTTATGGCCTTTACGGGGTCGTGGTGTATTTTAGGATGGATTACATTTTTTTTTAGAATGGAAAAGAGATGTGATTTTTTGGTGTAATCGTATGAATGTTTTGGATTGTTGAAATGTTTGAATGTAGTTAAGTTATAGGTATGAAGACTGTGTTTATTCTATGTTTTTTCACAAAGTACATTACAAGATATTATCGAAATTTTATCATTTTATATAGTCTCCCGTATAACACTCAATTTTTACTCAATATTGTGACCAATTATTTCTTACTTGTATATTATTTAACTGTTGTCGCAATATTGTTTAAATGTAGTTGTAACACCATTCCAATACTGTTAGAATATGGTTACAATATTATTGCGATATTAATAATATGTGAATAAAAATAATCTAAATATATTGCTGAATTTCATTCAATTCTATATGTAACTAATTGAATATCGCTATATTTAGCGACGTAATGTGCATAGTTACAACTAATTTTACACAGATAACAACTTTCCCATAAAATAATGACGGTGTATGTGAGTAACGAAGGACCATAGCCAAAAATCGACACACGTGATATCCAAATAATCCATCACTTCAGCGCAAAATCCCCGCACATCTGGCTACCGTTGTTACAACTTCGCTTCATTGTGGCCCCGACTCCACGTGCGTTATTATACCGTTCCACATCCCCTAATGACCTCGCGCACGCGTGGTGCAAGATTCACCAAGCTTCGTGCATGCATAGGTAGCCGATCGTTTTTATTAGCGGACGCAAACTCGTGCATCAATACATGCAAAACGCGCCAAATAATTGAGCTTTCATTGCTCGCCGCGCAGACGTTATCACGTTTTCGCACTAGCGCGCGCACGCGGCTCTTTGACGGCGACCGGATTTGAATGGCGCATTGCTATTTGAAAATTGATTAATTTCGTCGGAAGAGAGAGAGGTAGAAAGTCGAACTTTATTCATTAAAACTTGCGACTCTCCCCTGGCGGCAGCGTCGGTGCGTTCAGTGGAATAACCGTTTTTGTATTTAATTTCTCTATATACTTGCGAGCTTTAATTGAACTTTAGCGATGGCGCAGTATACTGTCCCCTGCGTGCTTTTGCGCCAGTGTATAGTTATGCTGGCAAAGTATTTATTATCGTTAAGAAAAATGAATCTGTTTGCATTCGATTAGTCATCGAAATATGATACTGAATATTACATTTATACACCGATAAAAGCACTCTTTTAGTGGTGAATTGAATAAAAACTAAGTTCGAGCAATGGGAGCACTTTTATTACAAAAATTCATATTCTGAAATTCTCCATACAAATGTTGTGGCTAGAAATGTCCATATCAGGGCGGATAAGGTATTACGTTGAATTATTGTCGCGGGCTCTTCTTTGAACTACCCCAGGCTTAAACGCGTGCTCGAGCTTAACTTATGATTTCTTTACTCGGTCAGTGGCGGATGAAAGAACTATATTTATACCAGCCTTCTTTTTGCACAATTTGAAATTAACTTTCCATGCGTATTTCGAATAAATTTTTCTCATTTTTTTCTTTTTTGTTTTTCAAAAAAATTTATTGCTCTTGGAAAATTTTTTTTAATGTTTGTAATCAAAGAAAGTAATCAACATTGGACTTCTTTTGAGTCTACATTATTACACATAATAATTATACGAAAGTTATGTCATCTTTACTATATTAACCTACACGTCATCTTCCAAAATATACATAATTCCTATCGACTGAATTTTGACTTTTTCAGAAAAATGTAATAAACAATTGAAATATTAAACAAAAATACCTAATTGAAACCCCTTTCTCTCTTAAAATACGCACAAATTGATACTCAGCATGCACACCGAAATAAAAATTCCATTTCCATTCGACTCATAAAAAAAAGAAGAAAAAAAAATTTCAACCTCACGGAACAATTCAACGATTTTACGACAAATCGTGATCCCAATTCGTAATCACCGACGTCGCGCTCACCCTCTCTCTCCTCTCATTGCGTTTATCATACACATCCTGCCGTTCTCTCCCGCCAACGCGCGCGAAAAATACGAGCGCAGCGCAGTGACAATGCGAATTGTGTCGTGGACAATCATAGATCGCCGCACGCGCGCGCTCGCTCGTACGATGCGCGCAGGAAAAAAAAGACGAGCAAGGAGAGAGCGAGAGATAAATGAAACGGACGCAGCGCACGCGGAAAGGCAGGAAGTGGAAGGAAGGCATTTCGCTAGAACAAGAAAGAGTATGATCGTGGCTGCGCAGAGGTGCGCGCATTGTGTCCGGGGGAGTAGAGTTGAGTATTTCAGTGTATACGCGCGTGTGCGCGTAATGTAGACTGGAAGTGAGGTTGTGTGGGGGTGGGGAGTAGTGTTTGGAGGAGGGTTTATGAGGAACTAATTGTTTGATTGGCTTGTGTGTTCGGAAATACTGAGTTGCGCAGAGGTTTATAGAAATGAATTTCAGCCTTGTTGTAGCGACAAAGTAGTGTGCATTGTTATGATTAAAGACAGTTTACGATTAATAGAGCGGTTTTGTTAGAGAAAAAATTTTCTGACTTCAAGTATGTTTTGTTTGACTTTTTTGCTGAGAAAACGTTGGAGAATTTCAATTTGAACTTTTTATGCTTCTTGAATTACAAAGTTTTGTAAATGTTTTGTGACTGAATTTTTATTTTAATCTAAAGTTATACGTTAAAAATGACATGCCTAAATCTGAGCACCGAAAATTCACAACGAAATTCTAAAACTTTGATGGTGTAATTTTCCGAAAAGTCTTTCGTTATGGACACAAACCGGTGAGAATGACAAAAGTTGTCAAAATATACAAAATACTAAACCTATACATACTTATTATTTAATTAGAAAAGTCACTGCATAAAATAAAATCATTTTTATAATGTACTTTATAATTAATTATCAGTTTATAATGTACTATTGGAATATAGATTTCAAGCGCACTTAATAACTCGCACGACCTCGCTAATTGCGATTGATCTAAGTAGAAACCCTATATATATATATATATATGTGTGTGTGTGTGTGTATAACAACGCGAGTGAATCTGATCTAGCCTACTCAGACCGATCTTGGAAACAATTTGCCCTCAGCCGCTCATTAATGTTAACTTTGATATTAATACGCAGTAGATTGTACCCATGGCTCGGCAAGACAAAGGAAGCACGTGAGACCGCAGATTTCCCAACATTCGCAGCCGCAATTATGCTCGAAATTAGGTCGATCGCGTGCGCTATTTCTATATACTTTTTATCGATTGTCCTCGTTAAATAAAAAAAGATGAAAAAAATGTTATAAGGAATTATAAGGGTCTTGCAATTTTTTTCACTGGATAATTATTACAGAGAACAAAAAATAATTTTTAGTAACGTTTCTATTTAAAGTTACCAAATTTTGGACTAAAAAGCTCACAAAAAAATCAAATGCTGCTTAAAAAGAAAAAAAAACAATGTTTACATGAACGAAACGTGAAAAAAAACTCTTGGAAAAGAAAGTTCGTTGAAAATTCCCAACTCACCAACGTTTCTCACAATCCAAAAGTGCGACAATCCAATAAACCGACCGAACCACTGACATATCTATACATCACGCCGAGCGCAAACGTTTCAAGACCTCGTTTGAGAAATCAATTTATTATGCTCGCACTCCCTATACCTCGTCCTTATAAGATTACTGCCAAATATCGTTTCTCTGTTGGCGTCGTCGGCACTTTCCGCGCTCGCGAACTTCCCGAGATATCTTCAAAGGCGGCGCGCAGGCGTCTATCAAGTTGAGCGCAACTTCCTTGTGATTCCCCGCTAATTGGGATCATATCCACTCCCGCCCTCCTGTAATTAAGGATTAAAGCCAGGAAGGAAGAGACGTCTAATTGGCTTTTTTTTGCGCCGCGACGACGAAAGTTTTAAGGTTGCGGAAAGGAATGCCCGAAATTCCGGTACTTCGTTTTTCGATGAGTATATTAAGGAACGAAATATATAACGGACGTTTAATCAGACTTTCGTCTAGACGACAAACATAATTTTAAATTTATTAAATCATGTAATTAAGAATTGATGCCATTTAAAGTATGTCAATAAAATTTAAAGTCTGAAAAGCAGCACCTTTAATTTACTAATAAATTGAATTCAGCTTAACTTCGTTTTCTGACAAATAATTCATTTAAAGGGCTGAGCTTTTTTTTTTAATAAGTTGGTACAGATTATAGTTTAATAAAACACGTAAAAACTCATAGTGTTTTAATGTACATGAATGAAACAAGATGCGTTATTATCACACTTCGACCGAATTAATAACTGAAATAGTCTGTGATTTATAAACCATTCTAAACGGTATTATATTACAAATTCTCCCCAAATAACAGCAATAACCTTAAAAACAAACCTAGCCATCATTACGCACACGCCTTTATCCCTTTTCCCTCACGAAAAATTTACGACCCGCTCGTAAGCAGGTTGGCTGCTGCAGGCTCCAAAACGTCAGGTGAACGCGCGCGCGACGCATCCGACTGTTTTATATCGCGCCATTACTTTTTCGCGAAATAACGCGCGCGCAGGGGAGAGAGAAAAGCACCGCGCGACGATAGGATGACTTATGTTTCTGCTGTTAAAGTTTACGCACCACGCCCCTCGTGCCGTCAGCCTGTATATATACTTCGGTGTATAGGGTTTGATATTATTATTATTATTTTTTTTTTTTTATAGTTTTGTGCCTCCTCGATTCGTATAGGGATTTTTATTTGTAACTGTCGTTTTGTTTAAAATTATTGGGCATGATAAAATAAAGAGCGATTGGGTGAGAGCTGGATATAATATAGTGGGCGATTGGTTTTATTTTGTTTTTATTTATGGACTTTAGTTTTTTTATATTTGAGAGTAGAAATATTTTACAGTTTGTAGGTAAATATGGGGATTGACAATCAAAATACACGATATTCGTATATGATCAGTAAAATTATTTTAATAATTTCAAAAGTCAATAGAGGCATTATTTTGCACTTTTATTTACATCTCGTTAACGATGCTCGTTACAGGTATTACTAGTTTACCCGTGATACACGTCTGTTTTCCGGGAAAAATAGATTTTCACATGTACTGTTGAATAACAAAGTATCAGTGATTAAGCCAATGTTACGTGCATTAGAAATACGCTTTGCCTTGTTTTTGACAATTAATAATAAATATCCGTTACAAACAAAGGAGAGATTAGTTGACGCGTTTCCTTTTCAAACCACTATGGGTTACGAAGAAATCGGAACTGCGGCAAAAAAGAATTTAACAACCAACACTACTGCGTTATAACTTTTGTGTTTTTTTTTAGTCTTTCGTAGAAACGGATGAAATTCTTGCAAATTGTTTCCCCCAATAACTTGCAAATCGATAACTGCAAAAAACATTCATCAAGCGAAACTCGACTTCTTTCAACGCTTATTTTTTCCCTTTTTCCTGCGTTCATGCTGTAGAACATAAAAAAAGTAAAGTATTAGTATTGGTAAGCCTGCCTTATTATCGCCGGAGTTCATGTCGAACCTCTTCTAAAGATTCATGCATTCTGTCTACGATAGTTATTATTGATACACTTTTTTTTCAAATTGATGCAAATAATGTCCATAACTAAAGTTTTTTGGAGCGTTACGGTGTAATAATCCAGTTTTCTTCATGTTTTTTACGTTCAAAAACATATCTTAAAGTTTGAGCTGAATCCGCGATCCCGATCCCTGACACTCTCTTGGTCAGTAGAGTAAAAATTGTTAAAACATAACTTTTCAAATATTTCCCCATTTATACACAGGTAAATTCGTATGCAGATCCTTCAATTTGCATGAATTCTGTGCTCTCTTATCAGTTTTATACATTCCTTATTGATATTTAGTTAAGGTATCTATGGGCAACCTCCTCTCTCCATGACCATCTATACCTATAAACACCCGAAAATCATACTTGACCTACTCCTCAACCTCGAACTAAAACCCTAATATTTACCTTTGCACCCGTAACCACTGGCAAGTCCAGCTCTCTCTCCCAACTTAACTATCCCAAGTTGCACGGGCCTAAGGCTACCAAGACACAGAGAGCCACCGCGGCGGCAGCGAAAGACCACCACCACCAACGGTAATGCAGCGCACTCCCACGTTCGCGAGGCCTCTAATAACGTTATACAGCTAACTAACTTTGCCGATCTAGTTGCCGCGCTTGCTCTCCAATCTCCTTCACTTGCGGGCCACCCGTGTTCGCATTCGCGCGGCTCTGCGAGCTTTTTGAGAGGGTAGAGAAAGAGGATGAGGGGTAGACGCGGTTATTAAAGATCGCGGCCTGGTCATTAGCTTTGTGTGTGAGAGTATCGTGCGGGCTTTGTTGATGGTGTGCCGGCGAAATAAAGTTTCGGAAGCGTGGATTTGTAGGGGGCTTTTCGGGAAAGGATATTTTTTTTAATTATGTTAAGCGAGCAGCTTATTAGGTAATAAAGTAACTCAGTAATAGAATGGTCTTTAACGTACAAGGAAACCTTGCGAGGTGTCCACCTCCGATTTCTTAGAAATTTAAATATATTGTATTTTTTTTTTACCGGCCGAAAAATGTTTTTAAAGGGTGAAAATTACTCTCAAAGTTTGTCGTGAAAAGGCCGTTGCAAAATTCGAAGGCATTTTCAAGATATTAAAAAAAAATCGATTTTCAGAGGTGAATTTTTACGGTAATTTTCACCCCTTAAAAACGTTATCCGGCCAATGAAAGAAAAACAACACCTGTCTCTTATTTCTCGATATACTACGAAATATTTCAATTTCACGAACATCGGAAGCGGACACCTCGCAATGTTTTCCCGCTGGTTCTTTGCTCCTTTTACTTTTTCTGTTGAAATGAATGGAATAAACTTGGAAAAACTATTTTTGGCATGTTTCATTTAGAAAGTTGTTTTTCAGCCGCAAACATAGCAGATCAAATATTTTTCGCCGAAAAGCAGTTTCTATCCGTTTGAAACCTATCAACAGCACTTTTTACACCGTGTCAAACAGGACAATGTAAAAATATCCTATTTCGAAACATTTTGATTCTAGGAAGAGTATAGTACCGAAAAAATAAACGTTCTGCTCGAACGAAATGTGTACCCCGGTACAGCAGCAAAAACCTCACTTTTTGAATACACCAAAACCGTGAAAAACGCGTTTCCATCCCAGATTTCGGGTATTTGCGGAAAGAGAGAAGATACGACGATATCAAAACTACAACAATACCCGCCATAAAACGCAGGTAAACACTGTCAAATCCCCTTGAAAATATAACGAGTCTTCATTATGCCCGGATGATAAATAATTACTAAAGCCAGCCTCTCTCCTCTGCCGTCCAAAAAACTCCCCCCTTATTAAAATGACAATATAATCCCTAAAATGGTAATGAATCGCCATTATATCCCCTCACCCAACGATTTATTTCTCGCTGCACTCACGAACAGTCTCACGCACCGTTTACACAATAACTCTCTCTGCGCCGTCGCGAAAATAAAAGCAGCCATCAGGCGAAAAACGTACGAGCGAGCGATCGATCGATCAGGCACACGCACAATGCGCGGGTGCACGCGTTAACAATGACTGCACTAATTGAGCTCTGCAGCGGACGTCTCGTCACGAGACGCGTCGTCGTCGTCGGAAAAAAGCGTCGTCGTGCGAGAAGCAACGAAGTGGGTCGTCGCTCTCGAGCTAGTAGCGTGCCATGGAGTGGTTTAATCCACTCAACTTGTGCGCACGCCGTAGCGAGGTCTTAATGGATGTTGAGAGGGTGAGAGAGAGTTTTTGTCGATGTATCCGGAGGTGAATAGTTGATGCGCTACTTGAATGTTTGATGATGAACAGGAAAGTGCGTGCTGCTCGTACGGTCGCATGATGTTATACGCGTGGGAGAGAGAGGAGTGATGAAAGAATGCGAATGGAAGGTGATACTATAGTTGACCGTAAAAAAGTGCGAAAGTGTTGCTGTGTGTCGATTAAAGCGCTATAGTGTTGAGATATAGAATATTCGATGAGTATTGTGAATTTTCTGGAGATATATTTTTTAAAAGGAATGTATAACACCAACCACGTTCTACTACCAGATTAGCCTTATTATCCAGTCAATCAAAATTAAATTTTTGAACACGGAATATTCGCTCAATCACGACGCGTATATACCGAGAGCTTGTTTCGCTACCCAAACACTATGCACAACAACAAACATCCACCGACTCATGGAACCTCATCGTGATATCGACTATACCGCTACATAAGTACCAACGAACCTGCAACTTTGCTAGTACACACGCCGCCGTCGGCATATCGTTTTCCCACGTACTCTATAACCAGCCATGATCCCCGAAACGATCGTTCGGCGAATTTCCCCCGACCTTCGCATCTCTTCCTCACACGCTTCCACTAAAAAAAAGAGAAGCGAAGACCCCGAGATAAAGAGATCGCGCGCGCGAGAACGGCGCCGACCACTTTAAATTCATGAATTCCAATATATAACCAATTAGGTCACACGCGGTGGCGAGCGTTCGGAGAGGCGCAACTTTAATGAAAACCTTTCAAAATTCAGCGAGCGCCCCATTCTTTATCGGGCCAATTAGGATTCCCGTCCGCTCCTCTCTCCGCATGAACTATCGGGCGAAATTGCCCGTCGATGTGTACCCCCGAGCCATCCTCTCTCTCTCTCTCTCTCTCTCTCTCTCTCTCTCTATATATATATATATATATATAATACACGTATACCAAAGCGAGAGGGTTTAACTCGACGCGGGTAGGATTTTCCTCCGGGGTCTGCTTCTCTCTCTCTCTCTCTCTCCCTCTCTCTCTCTCTCTCTCTTCGCACAACGCATAGCGCTGGACAAATAGATTGATCGTTCGGCCGCAGAGCGAACGCTGGCTGTCATTTTTATTTAGTGGTTGGACCAGCTGCAGAGCAGCTCTTTATTATCGAAGTTAACCGCGTCGGTTGAGTTTCGAGAGGACGACGGCGCGCGCGCGACTAGTGTGGATATGGGCATGCACGCACGCGCGAGTGGACGATTTGACGGCTGGATATTGCGAATGATGTTTGCCAAGTGGCTAGCAGCGGCCTCTGTGTGTGTGTTTGCGTTCGAATTGTGTTTTAGAGGGGCTAAACGACGGTTTTGCTGTACCTGTGGATCAGGTATTTTGCTCAAATTTTAGGACATGTTTTCGGAAGTGAAAATATGAAGAAAGCGACAATAGTAGCGCCGTAACGCTCTAAAAGAAAATTCATTTTATGAATATATTTCGAGTCTTGGGTTAAGAAAATGATGAAAAACAGACTCTTCTTCAAACAATAATTAAACAATCTAAAAACAAAAGGTATATACAACTATAAAGATATTTTTTATGTAAATTCCATGTAATTTCCTTTAAAAATTCTTAACTGCACTAATGTTTCAAATTGGCTTCTAAATAATAGATGTATTGAAACTTATAAAAATAATTAGTGCTTGATAACTTAGTTATCTACCTTATCTTCTGCCCGAAAATAGCCGATTAGATTCATTTTACGAGATAGTTGAGTTTTTTGAAGCTTCTAAAACTAAAAAAGGGCTGCTTTTATCCAGTTTTTTAAGAATGAAAAAATATTAATTTTTGCGAAAGCTATGGTAGTTTGGAAGTTGAGCAAAAAAAAAATTGCACTAAAATATGAGTGGTAATGAAGAAGCAGATCATTGCAAATTTTTATTGCATTTTCTTTGCTCAACTCCAAACTACCATAGCTTTCGCAAAAATTAATATTTTTCATGCTTAAAAAAGTGTGGATAAAAGCTTTTTTTTCAGTTTTATTTTCTATTTTTGAAGTCGTATATAGAAATTTGTTAGATTGTTTGATCATTGTTTGAAGAAGAGTCTGATTCTCAACATTTATTTTTCAAACAAGACTCGAAACTTTCATAACTTCAGTTTTTTAGAGCGCTGCAGACTACTATTGTGGCTTTCTTCCTATTTTCATTTCCGAAAGCATTTCCTAAAATTTGAGCAAAATACCTGATCCGCAGGTAGTACATTCTCCTAGTTGGTGGTTTAGGGGAACGAAAGTCTTTTTGTAGTTTGTTGATGCTTATGTTGATGCTTAATATCAATTATTCGCGGACAGAAGTTAAGAAAAAATCTTTTAAAACTTTTTTTTGTAAATTAATTATTGACAAATTTAAATTTTATATTTTAATTGCTCTAATGAACTCGATGAGGCTTTGTTTTTATACATCGTTTACGAGCGATGCAATAATGATATCTAAACATAAAAATATTAACTGGAAACAAATTGGTCCCTCGTGTGCAATATCATTCTGCTTTCCCCAGTAGAGTACATCCTTGTTCAAAACTTTTTTGACGATGTAGTTACTTTCATGGATACATTTTTAAATGTATTTAGCAATTCAGATACACGAGCATAATGAAACGTCATCAGCATAAATCTCGGCGTATTGACGTTAATACTTATATCCTTTTTCACAAAGTTTGGTTCATAACCCGGTTTACTAGTATACGGATATTAATATATTATAGGTGCGATGAAGGAGGCTGTCGCCTACGCAGGCTTATACAGAATTACTGACCGTAGGAAAGAAAGTCCAAATAAGCTATACAATTTTATAGAGCATATATAAAACTGATGGATTCAATAAGATGAGTTCCCCCATACCCGAAAGATAAGGAAATCCTGTTAAACTTAAATGAATAACGGATAAGCG
The DNA here is from genome assembly GCA_030522905.1 of Torymus flavipes. Lineage (NCBI taxonomy): Eukaryota > Metazoa > Arthropoda > Insecta > Hymenoptera > Torymidae > Torymus > Torymus flavipes. The sequence continues at coordinate 12,110 of JAPYZO010002206.1, forward strand.
TGATGAACATGCCTCGTAAACAAATTTATGGGATGACTGGGTATAAAAATTACGAAAAATTCAATAAACAAGGACGAATTTTAAAGTTTTTCAATCTCAGGAGAGGGGAAACGTTTTTGAATTCACTGTCTTAAAACGTGTAACAAAAAAAGTATAATAATGATGGACAAATGAACAAAAAATATGCTCTAAAAAGAACTTATTAACAGAAAGTAAATTTGTACATTATACTATGGCAAAGACAAATTACTCGCTTACGTTAACAAGTCTTTATACATATCTTAATCTTTTATTCCTAGGTCAAATAAAGCCAGTGATTAATTCGCCGAGATACGGGCACAATTCTGCTTTCAGAATAAAAAAAAAATGTAATTTACAAAATGGAGTAGTAGCAGTCGAAATGGGTGCCGGCGCGGCGGTGCTATATAGGAACAGTAGACTAACAGCGTCATCAGCAAGTGTTTACGATACGGCGGAATCGAGGCTAAAAACGAGACAAGAAAATGGCTACACTACCGTTTCGCACAGTCAAGGCCACGGCTGGGGATAAAAACACCTTCCAACGAGAACAGTAGATAAAATCAGTGGTTCTTGTTAAGGAAAGTTGGCATTGGAGGGGTCGGAGAGCTAATTAGTTAACGTGCGAACGAGATTTGAGCAAAGGGTATTTGTTAAATGGTATAGACATAAATTCTATTGAAAATTTTATTAATGTATTTGCAAATATATAATTAAAAAATATATATGGTAAACATTGCGTTTTGATGTCATATAGAATTATTTTTTAATTTTGAATTTTGAATATTTTGTAGATCCAGAAGCGTTTTTAAAAATGTTAAACTTGTCTAATAGTTCATTAGCATATTAAAATCATCTATTGCGATTGAATATACTTTTATACTTTTACGGTATTACGCGAAAAATCAGATTGATAATACTATGTCAGGTTGTCTAGACGACTGATTATCGAAAAAGCTAAGGATTTCCGCCTGTCAGATATCAAACTTTCAGACCACATTATCGCGCCCCAATGAAATGAAACACAATGAAATCAATAGAATGCGATTATGATATTAATTAGACTGACTTTAAAATACGCCATCGACTTTTAACAGAAATACTCTTTGTCAAATAAACGTCGACTGCAAATACCGAAAATTACTGTAAATTTAAGAAACTTATCAATCAAATTCTTGAAATATTGTGAGTGAAAATGAAAAAGTGACTTTGAGAATTTCATTTTATTTTTCTCATAACCAAATGATACTAAACCACGTGGATTAAATCTAATTTTATTTCAAGAAAATAGGCGTAATAGGCTTTCTCCCCAACTACCCTATAAAACTCCTCACAATATTTCCCTATCCCCACCGTCAACTAACCCCTAAACTCTCCTTCACCACACATGCACGTCGTGTGGAAATTCGGCTAATCCCGCACACGCGGTCAGCCAAATCTAATTTCCACGCTCGAAAGCGCTTCGCGTTTTCCGCACAGCTCAGTCTCGCGCGCAGGCGTGAGTTTCAACAACTGTCTATACATATATATATATACTTCGTACTCCGTAAGAGGAGAGAGCACTTACCTTATGCCGCCGCGGATCGTGTCGTAGTTGAGGATCCGCGAGCCGTGCATCCACGTCACGTAGCCCGAGGGGTGGGGCACCTTGCTGACCACGCACTTGAGCTCGATCGTGCTGCCGGCCTTGTAAAACTTGTCGCCGGCCGTCGCCCCATGCTCGTCCACTATCTCCACCTTCGGCACTGGAAAAGCACAAGAAGAGGGCCACCAGGTGGATGTTATCGTTTGCCGAGAATTTCGTGGCTGGGGTGCAATTGCACGTATAGATAAGGGGAGGGGGATGTATTTTTTAGGTGAAGAGGATTGTTTTTTATCGGGGACGTGATTATGGTGTCTAGTTTGAGGTTAGCTAATTAGTAGGTGAGTAACTTATGGTTTATGAGGCATGAACATTTATTGTGAAGATTATCCTAGAAGGGAGTGAATAAATTGAAAGCTATATGTGTAGATTATTTGTTACAATCCTATGATCCACAATACGAACTTAATTAGAACTGTAATGAGATTTGATATTGGTTCACGATTAGATTAATGGCTTAGTGAGATATCTAAAATTAATATAATATATTCCATCGTGAAATAATTATGGTGACCGTTTGAACTTAATAACGCGGCGAAAATCATTACCAAATTATCCTTTTCAAATAAACACTCCATCCATCTGCCATAATAATGATAATGTAGGGTAGGCGTTTCGATACTAATGTAGACCTAATATCATTATCACGTGTGTGCTCAGCGCGGAATATTTGCGAACTATGATTGAAAGATCACATGGTAAACAATTCCACTTCATGTCGATATACTGAATTCAGTTGAAAACTCATGCAGATTTTGTTACCTTTGCCATTTTATCATTGAAATAAATAAGTATTTTATTAATTATAAAAAATAAAATAAAATAAAATATTAAAATAGTTATAAATAAAATTGAATTTTTCGTATATAATAAAAGAGATCTCGAGTAATTGAAAAATTTTCTCTGCCTATTACACAATTTTTTTTGCTTCCTCCTAGAGGAAGTTTTGTAATAGTAAAATTTTAAGTTTCGTTAAATCCATGTAAAACATGATTAGAGGTGTTAGAAGGTTGAAACACATGATTTTAGAAAATGTCTGTTTGGGTGTGTGTGTGTGTATGTGTGTGTGTGACAGGTCTCATTTCTTTTGTTTTTTATTTCGAATTCGGAAAGAAAATAATTTTTTATGATTCACTGATTCGTTTTTGTTTTATGTCGAATTTTTGATTTTTACAAAATTTATTTTCGAATTTTTTTAATGATCGGATTGAAATTTTTGAATCGGATGGGTAGCATTCAAAGGAACATAAAAAAGCTATAATTTAAAAAAAAATTCTCTAGCTATCACGGTTCTTTTGTTATTAACAAAAACGTGTCTTTTTTTAAAAGGTGCTAACTCCCAAACTAAGCGGTCAATTTTTCGAGAAATATCACGATAATGCAGAATATAAATAGCTACAATTTGTACAAATTTGAATTCATTATGTTGGTTAGTTTTTGATAAAAAAAAATAGAAAAATTCAAAAAATGAGTTTTGTATGTCCAATGATTACGAGTAAAATTGACTTAAGGGGACAAGCCATGGTTGAACCTGAAAAAAAAGCTATTGTATTAATTCTTTAATAACAAAGTCAATATATAATTTTAAGAGTTCAAACTTTTTTT
>JAPYZO010002207.1:0-20903 GCA_030522905.1 Torymus flavipes
GCAACTCGCGCGGATCACAGACTGGGCAGCGGGGAATGGGCGCCGGTATACTTCAGCAGCGAGATCGAGAGTAGTATATATCCCATCACATATAGACACACGCGCTCTTTCTTTCGGCGATGACTTGTCCGATACATATACCGCGACCGCCACGCGCATAGGTGAGAGACGTGAGAACGTGACCGAAAGAAAAGGACAGGATATTTGGAGTTGTACATTATATATGAGTAGTATGTCGCGGTCGCGTTGATGAGGCGGAAACAGAAATGAATGGTTCGACTAAATGTGTATAGTATTATATGTATATAGCGTGTGAGAGAGAGATGTATAGGCGGAAGTCGAAGTAGGACGGTTTAATAAATAATGCTTCGAGACGCGACACTGCACCCGCTCCGTGTTTAACTTGTACGTATATATAGTATAATATACACACGGAATATTGTACGAAAATATATTGTTTCAACATTATATACCACTCTTCGCGGTACACATATAGAAGTAAAAGTTCTTCTACATATATATACCTAACTCAGATCAAACTCCTCCTCCTCCTCCTACCTAATTAACCACTTATCCAAACTCTCCCTCGGCACGATAACGATTTCGCGATTTCCATTATTATTATTACCACCACTATACTCCCGATGCAAATGCACGCGCAGCGTATCTGATAAGCCCTAGCAAATGATATCCGCGGAGACGGCGCTATATGCACGCGGCGCCGGATTATATAAAGAGACTCGAGAGAGCGGAAAATCGCCGCGCGCGAGGATTCGCTCGCTTTCGCGCAGACGCGGAAAAGTCGCGAGTGCTTTCCGCTTCCTTCGGTAGTTGCGTGTCGTTGGAGTTAGTTTCGAGGGCTCGTGCGTGTATCAGTGAGAGAAGCCGATATATTGTAACGTCGATGTATATCGTTTATTATACGGTGGTAGCGGTATTTAAGCGAGGGCGGCGCGAATAAAGCTTGTAAAGCAAACTCGCAATTAGTTGAACAGCCGTCCAATGAAATATCGTAGTTTTATCGAACAATAGTATAGCTAAACGTATTTCTCGGAATATGGATCGGCTAATAACCGATTTTCTTGTATATATAAGCATTTAGATACATGTTACGGCTAATGGCACACCTCGACCGCTGGAAAATAATGCACATACATACATTATAACCGTAATCCGGCAAACAATCTCTAATTGAACAGGAAATTTACCTTATACAACGAAAAAAAAGAAAAAAAAACTGGTTAAAACGCAACGCGCGAGTTCAGCGAAAAGGTTATTAAACCAAACTAAAGTATTTCGTAAGCGAGTGAAAATATAATGGTGCGTACGTGCAGTGTGTCTGTGTACTATCTCTCAATTTTTCCTTTTTTTACGAGACGGGCAGCTTACTCGGACAGGATGTTACATGAAAAATTGCCCAGATAACATCATAACTGTGTATAGCGGACGCGCGCGCGCACGCAATAGCCATTAAAATATGGAGCGCGCTTTGCAATTTTCCATTTGGGACGTTTTCTGTGTCTCCCTCGGCTACGACTCTTTTCGGTTTTGTCCAAGCCGCGTGTAGGTACATCGAACGATTTTTTTTCACGCGCGCGGTTAAGGAACATCGCTAACCAATTAGCATTTCCTATATATATGTTATATTATATATACTTTCGTTCTCTCGAGCAAAAACCTAACCAGCTAAGTACACATTATTACGGGCGGCTTCGCTTTCACTAACAACAACGCTTACGCACATAGCCGCACGTTTGATATATATATCGAATCAAAGGTATATAGTTTTATCAACATTCACCGCGATCGGTGTAACCTTGACGTAACCAGTCTCTGCTCTGCACGCCAGCTTACAATCATTGCTCGTAATAACCCTTGCGCGCGAAATCATCCTCTGTACCCACGGCCATTATTACCAATCCAGAGCGACCCTCCACACCCTACATATATGTATGATTCACACTGACCATGCGCCTTCTCCTCCCCTTCGCACGGCGACAGTCTCGCCGCCGCCTATTATTTTAATGGCAAACTCCGGTCATTACACTTACTTACAATTTTAAAAGATCCTTCTAGTCCGCGCTCTCGTGTGTGTGTGTGCTTTATCGGCGCTTAATCACCATAAATTCCCCTCCCGAGGTTTATATGCGCGCGTGCATGGTTAAATGGTAATGATCGTGCGCGGCTGCGAAATTTCTATTCTATTTTTTTCTCTCCTTAGGGGAGGGGTTTTTAATGGATTTTAAGAGCGAGAGTATCGTCTGTGCATACGCGTATAAGATTTTTCTTGCGTTTTTTCGTTTTGGGTTGTTGTACGGTCAGAGTTAATGTCCGTGTTAAAGTTTAAGAGAACTATAATGACAATTTTTCGGGAAGTTTAACGCGCGCGGAGAAATCTTTAGATAGCGATCACACTAAAATTAAGTATACAATTTTATGAAAACTTGAAGTACCGCCGTTCCCCCTTATTGCAATAACACAATGCCTGCCACTTTTCCAACTCGCCGTGTGTTACACGGCCTTATTTTATTATTATTCGCCAAAGAAGCCAATAAAGTCATTCACCACAGCAGCGGTGCACTCGTTGCAAAACGACGAATTTCATTGCGAATAAACCGCTCGAGGTAACGAAAGACGCGGTGGTACGTATATCTGATACCGATATCTCGCGCTCCCCCCCCCTCGCGGGGTTTGTATCTATCTGTCTCTATAGGTTACGCAATAAGAGTTTTTTTATTTCTTCCTTCTCCTTTTTTTTATTAAAGGAAGAAATTTCAACATTCGAAGTTATATAGCGGAGGTTTCGCCACAGGCCACGGCGGCAGCGGCTCATCTAACCGACTTTGCTAGTATAGTGTACTTTCTCACATGCATATACATATACAATGCGTGTATATAGTATATAGATGTGGGTGCATTAAAATTTTGCGTGATGATGACGGGGGGCTTTTCGTGTGGCGAAATAATGCGAACGGTTGATGGGATTGCGCGCGTGCGCGTTGGTTGTAGTAATAATTGTTTTAAATAACGCGAGAGGTGTGTATACGCGCGTTATATTGTCGGAAATTAGCGGCGAGGGTTTTGCAACTGTTTCAAGTTTCGAAGTGTGAAATGTAGTCGGGCTCATCGTTATACTAAAAATCCTACTACTTTATAGAGATGATGCCATATAATTGCAATAAATGAAAAACGGGTAACGAGAACACCCTTGCGTCACAAAAAAAATTTATGATCCGTGCATTACGACGTGGGCCCGTAATTAGGTCAATAGTAAACTTTTGAAATTCATTTTTTTCGAAAACGAGCAATTCCTGCCGGTAGCCGGCTCCGAATTTTTCGTTTCAATATATAGAATACGTACAGCCGCAAGACAAAGACCAAGTGTATCACATCCCACCAAAAAACAATAATAATCGTCAGCAAGTGCCGCTAATCCAGTCACTTGATATCTCTTGTATCCGCACCAAAAACAAAAACTTCCCCCCAAAACACCTCTAAAAAACAATAATAACACAAACTGTCGTTCCCGTTCTTCTTTGCACTTCAAGCCCCCGCAAAACTTGAGCGCTAGTCTCACATCCCGCACTGGTACTTTATGTTGTGTACTATAAAATACATCAGCACCCTTGTGTATACACGTCTGCGACGCTGCACAGCGAGCGAAGGTAACGCGCGCTACCGCGGCGGCGAGAACACTAACCGCGCGCGGCGCGATCTTGGCCGCGCGCCTCGCGCTCTCCTCTTATAGCTATAGCCATCGCGCTCGCGTGTAATAGATAGAGAGAGAGAGAGAGAGAGAAATTGCGAGGGAGGAGGTAGAGGCGCGTCGCGCCGAGCTCACGTATACAATAGGCGGAGGGAGAGGGACAAGTATAAGCCTCTCCCTCTCTCTGTGTTTAAGCGAGGTATATTACGCGCATACACACCGGCGAAGAGAGTATATATGTATTGGTTTTTGAATGGGAGGACGTCGTCGTGAAAGTGAAACCGAAAAGGACTGTTTTTGTTACGGCGTCGTCGTCATGGCGATAATGATTCGGCTATGTTGTACGGGTGATATACTCGTGGGGGGCTCGGAAGTAATTTCAGTTTTCATAATTCGGCGTTGCTATTGTGATGTGTGTGTGTAGCTATGGGGCTCCGATGGAATTATGTCACTGGGAGAGTTTTGAAAGAGAATGAAAGGGTTCGGTGTGCTGCTGAATGAATAATGGATTTTTATTTTTCGAATAAGTTTCCCGTTTTATTTTCACAGTATAATATAAAAAATATATATCCTTCTTTCACAGCCGATAATAATTCCACGACCGCGAACAATGAACTCTCATTCAAAGCATTCAAAAATATTCCAAATGGTATACACAATAACGACTTTTTCCTATTATCAAACATGAAAAACATTACTTCCCGGTACGCATGCGTATACATGGCCAAGAAGACAAACCGAAAACTCATCATCATCCTCCCATTTTACATTCCGCCACTAATTCGTACAGCCTTCGGGACGTTAAAACGCTCATAATGCAGCGCTCGCACGCTTGCATGTACCATAGACTGGCGAAGGAAACCTTCTCGGAAGCCGCGGTACATAACGTTATACCGGCAACGGTTACTATATGACAAGCATGCGCGCCGACAAGGATATGACATTGATAAAACGAGGATATATATGGGGTAGCGCAAAAAAATAAATATATATCTAATGTTTATTTCGTATAGTATAACGATTTTTGTTTATCGGTATTGGAATAAAGTAAGAAGCTTATCGCGACTTTATGTTAATCTCTTTTAGATAAGTGAATTTTTGACATATGCGTTTTACAGCCAAGGTATTAAGATTATAATAAAGGCTCCGTTCGGTATCTCTTGTGTACAACACACCCACACACACACACCATAAACCTCGCACAAAGCAACCAAACAAACCAGATAGCGAAACTCGCCGGACGAGACAATGAAAAACCCCCCCATTACCTGCGGAAAAGTCAACGAGCACGCGCACGTATATGTGTGTGCACGCCGCTATTAGTTAGAGAATTACACCAGGCCTCGTTGAATTACGGCGCGTTCTATATTTGCACAAAATGTTATACGCGTATATATAATGGAGGCGAAAAATGCGATAAGTCGTCGCGCGGTTCAAGGACTCTCGTATTATATATAGTGGGCGTGTAATTCGCGATGTGATTTCGCGCGGGTATTGACGAGTGTGATTAGGAATTGAGCAAGATGAAAAAGTATGTGTTGAATGAGCTGGGTTCGTGGAAATTAGTTTGAAAATATTATACTTATAATGTATGGATTGGGTGAATGGCTTTATATTCTATCTGATTTTCACTTTCGAACAACTTATAATGCAAAAACAGGTATAATTTCGTTACAAAATATGTTACTCTGCATACCTTGACTCGTATTGCACGTATACGTTATCTTATCATGTCTACGCTCAAAGGTTGGGTTGGGTTTGTTATGCTTTATTTTTTAATTTGTCTTTTTTTTTGAGCGAATTAAATAAGTTGTAAAAGTAAAGTACATAAATATATTTTCAATCATTTTGTTATACTTTTCTTATTTAGCATTAAAAAGCAATTCTAAACGACGTAAATTCCGCGCCGTTGTCTTACTACACCGTAAAAAGTCTTATCGTGGTATTCTAGATGTTTCAAATTCATCAAAAAATGGTATGCAAATTATTGGATTATAAATCCCAGCGCGAAAGGTCAATCATAGCTCCTTAACTTCAACTATAATATACAGATTCTTAATATTAATTCACTATAAAAAGTCTTTCAAACAGAATATCTCAACCGTCCCAATAAAACTTTAATTTCCCGCTTCGAAGTTAACGCCAAGTTTCACAAGTGCATTATAAAAAGCTCTAAACTTTTAACTTCCTCCTCCGTGATTTAAAGATTCCATAAAAATCTTTACGTCGCTATCAACTTCATCCCCCCGCGCGCTTGTTACACGGAAATCGCAAGAATCCTTATAGCCTGCGTACTAAACTCAGAGAATCGTTATATAGATATATATACCTTGTTGCCCAATTGCGCAGCTCGTAACCTCTTTCCTCAGCGAGAAAAAAAAAACACAAAAAAAGAAAGAAAGAGATCTTGCGTCGCGCTAATCACCCACGAACCTCCACGGGCTGGACAAAGGAACTGCGGCGCGCTCGTATAATCCCCAGAAAAAGCGCGGAAAATCCTCTAGGCGCGCGGAGAAAGGCTAGAGGTGAAAGGAGAGGGCAGAGCAAAACGGCATTACCATACGTACGTATGTACACGCTGTGTACTGGGTGTACTATAACGGAGCCACGGCTCGCGCGACGCTAGCCAGCTGTTGCTGGGAAGATGACTTCCTCGTGCGCGCTCAGAGCTTGGTTTCTCCGCGGGCCTCAAGTGTGTGTATGCAAGTGTGATTGATGATTTTTTAGGAGAGGAGTGGGGGAAAGTTGAGAGTTTTGGCGAAGGGACAGTAGTAACGAGGGTGACAGAGTAAGAGATTTTTTTATAATTTTGTTTGCTTTTACTTTCGGAATGGCGAGGTTATAACGAGTTTATTTGTTTCTCTCTTTTTCTTTTCTCTAATGGTGTGTGATAAAAAGGACCCGTGAAATATTGATCTACGATTAGTCAAGGTCCGAATCGATTTGTGGTGGTTGTGCTCTGTACAGAGGATTCGGTTGTGCGCTGCATTTAATTGGCTTTCATCGCCGGCGAGATAAATAATATGAGTGTTTTCTTTCCACGTGAAAGCAGTTTAGTATCTGAAGAGATTTTCATGAATGAACAGACAGATAATGCAGCTAGATTTTTAAGTTGATAAAAACTTTCTGACACTTTCTGGAAAGTTACACTTTTAAATATATATATCTTGAAAAATAATCAAACGCCGCAGTAAAATAGTGAACAATTAGAATTTTTCATTCAATCTTACTTTGTAAAATATATTTATAGTTTTATTCTGGTATAAAGTCGCATCGCGAATATTATTTATTTCCTACAATTCTCGCACGAATTTCCAACCACCTTCTTACCTTAGCAACCACCACTTCACCCCCTCGTCTTTCTTCGCCCTCTTTTCCTCCGTCACGGAAGACGAATCGAGCGCTCGCGCGCGATCTCAATGCCGCGCGCAAAAAGTAGCGCGCGCTGTTGGAATGATAAAAGCGGCGCGCGACGAGTGAAAGTGTCTCTCTCTCTCTCTCTCCTTAAGTTCTTATCTCCGTGGGCGGCGTATTGTCGCGCGCGTCGAGAGATGGAAAAGCTTCGATTGTATCGGGCACGAGGTTTTTCTTTGTCCGCGATGATGGTTGTTGCGGAGAGTGGAGTGAAATGGTGGGAGTGAATGGGTGTCTTTAGCTAGATGTGGGTTAAAGTGGCCCCGATGAGTGCTTGTCATTTTATGTTTGTCGAGGTGATGAATAGGTTTTATTAAAAAAAAACATTTAACGCCGTGGTTTCTTTTTACGAGAGAGAGTTTTCGGTTTATTGCAGCTAGTTAGCTATAGTAAAAAAAAAGAGATTATTTTGTTAACTTGCGATTTCTAAATTTCGATTTCGCTCCACGATTATACTTATTATCGAGAACGTAACAAAATGTAACTGCTCAAAATGAACTATTATACAACAAACCGCATTTTCTTTTCTTATACATAACGCTACCAAATCTCAAACCCCATTTTTCCACATTTCCTATATACTATACACCTCCTATATACACTCGGCCCATCTTACAATCTCGTTCACGCATCTCCACCCATTAGCCAACGCGCTATTCGAAGCGCCGGCTATTGCGTTGCCCACCGCCGCGAGGCCTCTCCGAAAACTTGCGAAAATCGCGCGCACGCCCCTCTGCTCGTCCGGCGTGCGCTCTTATCGCGCGAAATTCGATGCGAGTGTACGCCCGTAAAAGCGAAACGAGGTGCGGGTTGGGTAATGCAAAAAAAAAGAGAGAAACAGATTTGGATGAATGGGTGCATTGTGCTGGGTTTGATAAGAGGCGGAGAGGTTATAGTGCTAAGTTGCAGAGAGGAGGAAAGTAAATCGAGAGGTGGAGATTTTACAGTGGGGTTGGTAATCGAATCGATGGATTACCTTTATAGATATGTTGTATTTACTTGAAATTCAAAATAGTGCCACATCTTTAAATTTTATTCGATTTTTATATTTTTCATCTTGTAATAGCGAAAATTAGATGTGGGAATGTAGAATTGTTAAACAAATACTGGTTAAAGGAGGAAGATAAGATGTGCAAGCTATGTAGAAAAAAAAACAAACGCTAGAACATATTGTAATTAAGTGCGAAGAAGCAAAAGATTTTATGGAAAAAGTGCGAGAAGGCGAAGAAATGCGTGTGTGGAAAATTGTTAATGAAGTAAGGAACGTAGCGGTAGTTAAAGCGTTTAAAAAATTTTTTAGGGAAGCGGAAAAAAGAATTACTGTGAATTGTAATATAATAGGGTAGTAACAGAGCTGCCACAAGTATGGAGGAATGAATGGTGTAGTGGTAAATATTGCGTATTGTATAGCGTAAAACATAAATGTGATAAAAACGTGTTCAAGTATAAGTGTAAGAATAGGATAATTAAACACAGAAAACATGTATAAAGATATAAGCTATGTAAGGTGTGGATGTGTGTGTGGGCTAAGTATAATTTATTTTGTAAACCAAGTCCATTTCTGGGCTACATTGGCTGAAACAAACTACATTATATATATATATTTTTCATCTTATATTATTCAGAGAAGAATTCCTAAGAGATCGCGGAATTCAGAATAATAAAAAGCGCTGAATTTTTAAGTTGTCTATATACTTTTGAAAATGTTTAATTACTGAAATAGAAAATATTATATGTTTGTGAGTTCCGCGATCTGTTAGGAATTCTTCTCCGAACTGTATAAGTCCATAAAAAATAAGAATCGTATGGAATTTGAAGATGCGGTAATATTTTGAATGAAATTGTATATAAAGAATTAGAAAAAATTTTAGTTCGACTTTCGGTTTGGATGGCTTAAACTGTTGACCCGATGTATACTTTAAGACGATAAAGCTGCCAAGTTGAAAATAATGTAAAAAGCGTTGATAGTAAATTATTGATATTTTATAATAAAGTAAAATTGAGTCTTTGTTTATATACTAATTTAACTTTTTCCTAACCCAGTTGATTTATCTGATACAAACAAGGCAATAAAGAAATTGTCATAATTTTTTTCAAATTCGTTTCAGTCTTTCTAATACATTAAGATTATACATCAAAACAAAATAATGGGAACAAATAATTGGCCTCCAGTTATACCCGCACAAAGAACAAAAAATCCACCCATTGCAAAACCAATCATCTTCCCCATGTAACAACAACAGAAGCAATCTTCCAACCAACAACTTCAAACCCTGCACCTTCGCTGTAGCTCCTTTTCCTTCAACCGCAAAACTTCAAGCCGCCTCTCCCTCTCACCTCTCTCTCTATGCTGCACAATATTGCGCTTCTCGGTCGCCCACCGCAACGGCGTCGCGGCGCAAAAAAGTACTGCAGCCGCGCACGAGAAAGGATCTTCGGAGAAGCAGACCTACTCGCGAACAGGAACGAAAGTTTAGATACGACGCGCGCGGTCACCCAACATATATACACATATATACATGTATATACAGCGAGCGAGAGAACGGTGAAGTAATCGGGGTATACAGGTATAGAGATGAAAATCGATTCGCATCGAACCGTTATAGAGGATCGGTTGTTCGGGACGCATTTATATTCGCTGCAAGAGAGGGGAGGATGGTGTGAGAAGTGGGTGGAGAGGTGAGACGGTTGCGGTGAGTGTGGGAGGATGCGGAGAAGTGGATTGGTAGAAAATGTGAAATGTTGCGTTTTTTTGCGATGTTGTGCGTGTGTAGTTGGAGAACATATTGGTAAATTGTGGTTTCTGTTGGATAATCAAGAGAACGTTGATTAAACCCTGAGGGTTTGTCGTTCGACGTTGTAAGTTAAATTTTGGAATGGAAAACAGTTGTTAAACCGTATTCTTTACATATATAGGAACATGTAAACAGTTACCTAATTATGAAAAAATCGACTGCCCGTGCGTTAGTATTGGTGGAAAATAGAGTGTCGACTTTTGAAAAAGTTATACATTCTTTATTTTTCGTGACAAAATCAGGTCATTGATAATTTACAACGAATTACCTTCCAACTTACGAGAACATTTGAATCCGGACCAACGCGATACAGCCTTTCAATTATACATTAAAGGTATACAAACGATTTCAGAGAACACAGAGCCATCTACAATTACCTGTCGAACCCACTTCTAGATCTCTGCACTACCATCGCGCTGCTTCTATAAACCTACGAGTGATAACTGCGCTCCCTACCTTACCCACAGCCGCTCGATCCGCCTACTGCCAACGACAGCCGCCCAAGGTCTCCACTCTGCTGTGTTTACAAACGAAGCGCTCAGGGTCACCCGCATTCCTCCACAACAAACATCCACCTTACACCCGCGCTAGACACCCGACACTCCCTCGTAAAGCCAATTCATAACTTCGCACATTCGCTGCTTCCTCTTCCTCCTTCTTTTTCCGCACATTTATATACATATAAGTAAGAAAAAAGAAGGCAAGCGCGCAATAAGTATATAGCGGTTGCCACGGGCCGAGTAACGGGATAAAAAAAAGAGCCTCCCGTCGCATTAATATAACGCCGCGTGGTTTTTACGAGGTGGAAAATGCGCACGCGCGGAGACTGCGAGGTGAATCTAACAGGTTGCCACCGCATAGTCGCCGTGAGATTTTCAGGACAACAACGCGCGCGCCAACGGCTTTTCCTTTGTCGGCGTGCGGGTTTTTATATGATGGGGATAAAGGCGAGGACGTGGGTTTTTGTCAGCAGTTCCGCGTTCGTTGGCTGTGTGTACAGTGACGCTTTTCTTTTGGGTAACGTGCGGGCGTTGCTGTGGGTTTTCGACGGAGTTAATGCAGGACAGTTATAGATGAGTGAAAAGGATGGTTTCGTATACAAGGTGATATGGTAATTGTTGGATGTTTAAAGGTCTTTCGAGATTTTTTTAATGATATGCTGAAAATATGAAGTCATACAGCTGTGACTGTGGTTTTACGGCTGTGTGTCGCTATATGTACAACTAGCTTCGTTTTCATAATTAATTACTGTATAATATGCAAGAGAGCATTATGAAACATAAGTAACGAATTATTATGGTGACGAAATAGTCCGTCTTTTTTTTTTCTTCTTCTACTATAGAGTAATTTGATTTTTACATAACAAGCGTATGCAAATAACAACGATTAATTACAACCAGCAATTTACGAGATCGAAGTGATCTTGAAATAATACACGCCTAATGTTTCATATGCAAATTCTATCGCTGAATGGATTCTCCAAATTAACAACGATCGCGTATTTGTAAGCTCGGTTCCCAAAGTCTTGTACATTTTACCTGCACCAGCAAAACCGCGCGGAAAAAGGCATTAATCACCGCGAAATAGAAATCCACCTAATTACTCTCGGAATCACAATTAAAGATGTTTAAATCAACAACTCCATCCTCATTACAAAGAGTTTCCATTTTCCATTTCATCTGTAAGTATATACGCGCATGACGCTGACTCTCCTCCGCACGCGCGTATAGCTTTTCCAAATCGAAGCGTGACTAAATCCGCTCCGAATCTCACAGGTTGTTCTGTGTGTGTGTGCGCGCAGCGCCTCGTCAACAATGCAACGCGCGCGCGCGGCTTTTCGCGCTCCGCTGATTTCCAAGGCTCTCTTCCCTCTCCCCACGCGCGTCTGCGCAGTGTGTTGTATGTATTCGGAACCGGACGGTGAAAATTTTTCATCGGCTTATCGGTTGCGATTGGGAATTAATGACGTGGGTCGAGTTTTCGGCGGTAGACGTGATTTCATACGCAAAAGATTTCCCACGAGGAGGTTTCGCCTTTATTTTTCTTATTTTTCCTTCTTTATGCTACCTAGTGGGATTTATGGTTTGCGCGTGCGCGATATTTTTTTTAACGACTCGACGCGGTAATTCAGACGGTACGGAACGGCTGGTCGAGTTCTATGTGCGTTGAGGTTTATCGTCGCGTTTGGTAGTTGTCAAATTACGTAAAGTTTCGGTAAGTACGCGTGTCTACTTGAGTAAGAATAATTAAATAAACTCCCAAGTGTTTTTTAAGCGCTTGTCTTTGAGTGCGCGTATACTTTAAAGACGTCTCGTTGCATACAAATATTGCTTGCGTAGTATTTGTAAAAAAAAATACTGAAAATTTTTATTACTTCTGAAAATCAAACAATATGTATGAAATTCGTTATTCAAAATTTCTGTGATTCTTTGTAATTTAGAGCTACAGAAAAATTACCGTGACATACAATGAAAACTTTAAAGGTTTCCACAAAAATCTGTCATTCGCTCTAATTCTAATAGTTTTTCTAATATACTAATTTTTAGTAAAAAATATTCAATCTTGTCCAAAATCACATCCTAATACCTTCAAAAATCACCCACTAAAAATCCCAATATCTCAAAAAGACTCAAAACAATCCCCGTACACCTCTTTACGGCTCGTAAATCGAAACGATCTCTACGAGACTACACGCCGTATACACTACGCGAAAACGAACAAAAAGGCAAACGCAGCTTTGATACTCTCAAAAGAAACCAATCGAGTTCGGCTCCGCGCCACAAAGGCGAATCACAATATATATGTATAATATGAATTACTCACTTTTGCCTGCGCATCCTCGGCGGCTCGCTCGCTCCTGTCCCGGCTGCCGAAGCGGCTCTGCAACAGAAGAAGAAGACGAATAAGTATATAATATATAAAATTGAATCGAATGGAACGATGGAATGGAAAAATTAAGACGCGTGGTTCATGCAAATGCAACGATATATGGTAAATCAATATATATGGGATTTCCTGGAAAAATAAAGCTGCTTTTTTTTGTTAATCGACAGTATATTAGTATAGAAGCAACGTTCATTCGTTCGTTTTTTTCTTTATTTTCGTAACGCTTCGGGAATGCGCGCAGGAATGTTAATGACGCGATAGGCATTTGAAAATTAGTTATCGGCCGTCGTTAAACGTGTACCGATGGAATTAATGACGTGTGCACGCTGTAGCTGTTGCGCGTGGCTCTCTTTGTTGTTAGGAGAACGTTTCGTCGTCCTTAAATAATAATATTACACTGTTTTGTTGTCAAGTAAATCGTTTCGAATAATTTACGCATGAGCGAACGTTAAATAATATAATACTTTGCTGAGTAATATCTGACCCGATAAGGAGAGAGCTGCGTTTATTAATAAAATATTTAAAAAGCGCTTGGACGAGTGACAAGTTATACAAACGTGTGTAGTAATTTAGAGCGCGATATGTTTGTATAGAACGCAGAAAAAAACCTGTTACATCGTACAAGTAATTTCAACCGCCGCCGTTTCCATCGCATCATTATGCGCGTATGCACATACACACACTCGCATTTGCAAATATTAACGTAAGGAGCTAAAGCATGCGAGCCCGTGAGCCAACAATTCTTTAAACTTTTTGCCTGCAAGTAATCGTGAAAATAATGAAGCTACTAGAAAAGTCAGTCTCGATGAAAAACAAACGCGAATCGGTCTATGTAATCTTGAAAGCGTGAAGTTTGCGTCGTCGCAGCGCTAATAACAATAAAACCGCGCAGTTTCTCAAAACCTTAAAACCAAGGTTATAAACATTCGAACCCTTCGTCTCCACGCCAATAACCCACCACTTTCGCCACCAGCTGTCTGAACCTCTTCATCCTCCCTGTTTCTTCACCAAACACACACGCACACCGCACTACACCCTCCTTCTCCACATGATCTCTCTAAGAAAACGCACTATTTTACACTGCACACACTGCACTATACACACAAGCGAGCGGCGACAAAGCCGATGCGCGACTGCCGGCACACACTCGCTCGCTCGCTGTCGCTTTCCGCCTTTATCTCGCGCTATATACGTATATATATATAATACACGCCGCGCGCTCGGTCTTCCTGCCGATAGCGCGAGCGCGCGCGGCGACGTCGGCGAGGAAACTGCGCGCGCGAGTAGCGAAAAGATGCGAGTATAGCGAGAGGATTCTTCTGCCAGGCGCGCTGCGATGCGAGAAACAGCTGATGAGCGCGTATGAGTCACGTGGGATACTTGTATAGGTGACGGTGTGTTGTTGTTGTGCGGCGATGGCTTGGTATAATAATATAAGCGAAAGGTGGATTTCGTGTATAATATATTAGAGAGTGGGAATGGTTGCCATGAGGAAAATTCAGGCAGCGGAGTGCGACTAACTGTAACAGGATTTTTTTGCGCTCGCGTATTTTAATACATGTTACATTCAATGATACAGCGATTTGAAAGAAGACGAGGATTTTTCGCATAATAACGCATCAATAGCTCCGTTATGCAATGCAAACGTGCAAACACCATATTGTTTTACATTGCGCTTTCCACCTTGCTCTATAACCCGATCCGCAACACGTATAATCCTATTGTTCTTATATACATGTGTACTTATACACACCGCGCGCGCGCCAATCGAATATCACCTGCGCGCACCGAATCATCGTATATATAGGCGCATGCACTACATCGTAAACGCGCGCGTTTCCCCGAACGAGAAACGAGAACGGCAATAAAAAGAAAAACACACCGCGCTCCATAAATACAGGGCGACTTACTCACATACATATATATATATGCGTGTCGAGGAAGCCGAAGACACGTGTATTGGATATTGTAATGAGTAATCGAAGGCGGCTCGGTACGATAAGCGACGCGCCGGGCATCGCTAATGCGATGAAGAGAAGACTTTCGAGAGCGACAACGCGTGTATTATGCCTTTTCCTTTTGCTTTGGGATAGTGTCTTTGTTTCCGAGATGCATTTTTTTTCTTCTTGCTCGGGGAGAGACGACACGTAAGCCGCAGATTGAATAAATATACAAATAGAATTTATGACCGTGATGCGGTGGTGGTGTATATAGGAGGAGAAAGTGGAGAGGAGGAATATGCCTGTGCGAGGAATTCGGACAGGAAGGTTACGTCATTTTGTGGAGGGGCTCAAGATAATCGTGCAGTGTTGGTATAGATATGTACGTAAATGATTGTTTTATTGAAATTTGAAAATTGACCTATATTTAACAACGTATAGTTTTAGTCAACCTTTTCTTACAATGCTTAGTGAATTTTACACAATAAATATAAAAAGTCATTGTTGCCAAATGTTCGACAACAAGAGAAACTAACATCTCACATCGCGATAAACCCTTATCAGCAAACCAAACAAAATAACCCGCGCGAGACTCAACCGAAACATTTGTATTTCGCCGCTTGTTTGACTTTCGCTTTATCAAGGAAAATTTATCTATATAAACGGCGCGACGTTACAGGACGCTACTGACGCGAAAAAATTTATCTCCTATCTCGCGCTCGGGCGCGCATACGAGAGTGTGACAATGGCGCACAACCGGTCGCTTTTGACATCAACAAACTTCGGACGCGTTTCCGGCCACTTTCCGCGCGCGAACATGCGTATAGGAATTTCGTCATGGATAATGTTCTCTGGCGTCGCTGATTTTGCCTTCTGCGCGCAGCGTCACGCTGTGTATCAAAACGTTAGTCACCGGTGTATATGTGTATGTATACATTGACTGACTGACGCGGAGTGCATGAAGTGAGCTTTCTAAATGTCAATGTAGCGATGAAATTTCTTGTGTACGAAGGAGACAGTTTGGAATCTGTGTAAGGATATGGTTCTTATATGCATACAATCGATGCTCTGATGTGCGAATGAAGAATACGAATGAGTCGATAAAGTGAGAAGAAAAATAAATTTTCAATAGTTGTGTGGTTCGCAACGTAAAGCTGAAATTTTATTATACCTGACAAAATCACGTCGCACGTCTCGAGCGCAGAACGCGCTCTTTCCCGCATTTTAATCGCCCTTTCCATTCAGTTATTTTCCAGTAAAAGTATTTAGTGAAAGCAGATAATTGTTACTTCACCATTCCGTGAAACGCAAACTTTATCATTGGGACTGTTTGTTGCAATATCGGCGCATATCTTATCGCTTTCGACTTTCTGAAAGGTCGGATTTTTCGAAAAAGAAAAGAAAACTGCAGTCTATTCGCAAATAAAAAACGACTGATATTTTTATTGTAAATTAAACTCTAATATAGTAACAATTACGTCATTTTTCGTTTTCCTTATCGTACTTTTTTTACTAAAATTTCATCGTAAGTTACTCCGTTCAATAGTGTCCTATAACAAAACCACATTATGCCTATGAACCTTTCCGAATTCTTTCTCGATTCCACACAAAAACCCGTTTACTATATCGTTGCACACAATTCACATCCCCCAACGCAAACATCATGCTAGCCCAAATATATATTATACACTCACGTGAAGCGAATTCGCGGTCTCCGTCGCCGCGGCCGCTGTCGTCGTCGTAGCGGCGGTTGGTCCCGCCACCGCAATCTGATTCCGGTTCTCGATCACCGTCTTTATCTGCTCGAGCACCTGTAAATCACACACACACACACACACACCGTGATTATAACATAACAATTTAATGGGAATCAAGAACTATATAGTGCTGATGACTTACCCGCAGGGATATCCGATGCCTCTGCGCGCTATGCGAGTCCTTGTGCTCCGTATCGCTCGCCTTGGGCGTACGCCGCTGCAACGAAACAATCGGTCAGTGAAACAAAAAAAGTCGCTGGCGTTTATTCTGTATATAAAATCCGGATCAGCGTTTGTTTTTCCGCACTTTGTTTGGACTGCGGGCTGCTCTATTCAAGCGTATAGGCAAAAAGCGCGTTCGCGGGTGCGAATGGTAAATAAAAAGGGCGGTCTATATTCCAACAAAGTGAGTATGTATGTGTATATTTTTCCCCCGCGTAAATAAATGAGCAAACATATCTCGCGTATTTCAAGCCCTCGTCACGCGAACCGCTATTTACACTCGTTACACTTTTGTTCGCTCGGAATTATATTTAATTCAGATTTCATCCGACGAAGAAAGCACACTACTCCGCAAGTCAATTAACAAATCAATTAAGGAATAAAAAGTGAGCTGGAGAAAAGAAAAACGAAACGCGAGCTGCATACGTGTGTGTATATATACATATACATACGCACACACGCATCTCCTTCACGAGTCTCTGCAGCATGTGCCTCGAGACATCGCAGCGCGCCGATGCATAATGCATATAGATACGAGCGCGCATGCGCACATCATAAGCATCACATAGACAGACGATTCGCCGTGCAATAACGAGGAAAACCGCGAGTGTATAGACAGACAGGCGGACGGAGGAGGCGACTTTCTTCGGCTATCAGAACGGAACGGGCCGAACGAGAGTGCGCGCTGATTGCATGCCTCTTCTTTTTTTTAAGGGTGGATAGGGAGAGAAAGAGAGAGAGAGAGAGAGTTTTGGACCCTGGGGGGTTGGTTAATTGCTGATGTGGAGCCAGTTTGCAAGAGGGAGATTGGAGCGAAGTTTTTTTCGATTACGCGTACAGTGTAATGAAGAGAGGAGGGTTATCGTGAATAATTTTAAGTTATCGATCGTGGGGACGTAATTTTTGGCGAACTTTTAATTGTATTTTATAATATTTTTCTTTCTCGAATAATTTAAATAATGAGGTAAGAAAGTTGAAATTTTATTTACTAAATAGTAAATAAGAAAATTGAATTTTATGTAGAAAAATTAGCGCACGCCTCGAGATTAAATTTGACGTTATCGTATAAATCTTCTTCTCAAGGAACAAAAATCTCGTTCTCTCTCTCATATCCACGTTATTAAAGCGCTTCACACTTTCTAAAACTAAGTATGAAATTACTGTTTAATTACGTTTTTTTAAGGATACATACTTGATGAAATGTACACAATTTAATTAAGGTTAACAACTCGAAAAATCTCGCAATTAACACTCACTTACGCTATGTCGGATTAAAATTTTAATTATAACCGCGGCAATTTTTTCTTGGCCAATTCCCCTGTTTTTACAATTAACGAAATATTTATTTGGCATTTGGCATATCTGAAATATTAGTTAGGAAGATATTAAAGAAAATATTGCATATTCATCAAGATTTTACAGTCTTCTGTTATTCTATTAAATCTTTAATAATTTATTATTAAGTCAGGTATAATTATAAAGACCGATAAGTATATAATAAAATTACTATATTCAATTGTAAATGGGAAATAGACTAACACTCTAATGAAAATTATTTTGACAATGTTTACCATAAACCGTAGTAATATTCGTCAAAACCTGAATCTGTCGCTTATTTACAATGAAACATAGTAACTGCACTACAGAATTTTTCTTCGGATACCGAATTCCCCTTCACCATCTCCAACCATCCTTGTCCATGTAATCTCTATCAAACTCAACCACAAAAACATCCCAACTTTCCTGCCGACCTGCGCGCCGCATTTCCTACACTGCACCGCAGCTCACTTTCGCACGTGTACGCCTCCTTATTAGTAGGTCGATGAAAAGCTTGTACGTGTATATATAGTTTGGCATCAGCACACTCACCTCGAGGCTCGCGTGCATGTCGAGGGAGGAGAGGGGCCGCGTGTGAGGCACCTCGCCGGGGAAGACGCTGTCGTGCGAGACCGAGAGCTGGCCGACGCCGACGCCACCGCGCTGAAGGTTCGCGAACGACTCCTCCATGCCCCTGCGACGCAGGAACAGCCTGAAATTGGTAAAGTTTGATGATTAAATGTGAATTTTTGTGTACATTAGATTTCAACGAGGGTTGTATTTTGATTTCTTGAAATGGTAAGTGTTATGAGTAATCTTATACTGTTTAAAGTGATTAGATAAGCTTGTTTTGTTGATAATAATCCCTTCGATGGGCTATTCTTATATCAGATTCTATTTTAACGTGGATTAGAGAAAATTCAAATAAAATACTCAGAAAAATTAAGTTACAAATATTAACAAGTAAAAAAAAAGCTTATATGATATTATTCGATCTGAAATAAACTTTAGATAGTCCCATCTGTTTAGCATTAGTTATAAGATAAACCAATAAAGTAGTGTCCACAGCGATGTTATTGGTTGCTCTAACTATTTTATTGTTTATCTCACCAATGCTGAAAAGGTGGAACATTTTGACCAACTAGTTGGTACCCGTAACCAATCATTTTTTTTCGTACCATAAAAATAAATCAATATAAGTAATTAATATTTAAGTAATAATTATCGCATTCAAATAATTTTTTTTTTAAGAAGCGTGAAAAGTATTTTAAGTATAACAAAATATTGTTGTAGTCTATATGTACTAAAGAAAACAATAAGTAGGTAAAAATTTCCGGGTTCAAATTACTATATAACTTATTATAACATATTCTTCAATTATATAAATAAATAACTATGATTTTCATGAAATACCTGTCTAAAAATTGGTATACCTACAAAAATGTTAATTAACAACACACAGTAGCCTTTTTAGAGAGAAAAAGTAGAGTAATTTATCTGCGTAGTGTAAATTTATTCCCTTATGCATAAAAAAAAAGTAATTTTTATTGGAAACTTTTTCTTCGTATATGAAACGTATATGAGAAAAACGGTTGATTTCGTTGCAAACGAGGGCCAGTTTTGTGAAATTTACTTATCAAAATGTTAAAAATACATAGTTTTTCGTGTAATAATTATGTAATAGTAATATTGCACAAATTGTTACTATCTATAAAGAAAAGCTAAATTTTATCGCGTTTTCAGAAACTAAAAAAATATAAAGTAAGTATATTACAAAATTTGTAATAATTTTGAGTATTTAACCCTGAGCCTGTCACGTAATTTCTTCCTCCTATATTTCCAAACCCCCAAACCTTCGAAATCAATATATTATTATTATTATTATTACTCACCGGTCGCGTTCATTGGCATCTGTAAGCAGCTCGCTCGCGCTTCGGCTGCGTATCTCCTCGGCCCGTCCCGCGGGATCCCTCAAGGTGACTTCCTCTCGGTCACGCAGCAGCGTCGTCACCTGCGAACCCTCGCCACCGCTGGTCTCGCGATCCGAGCCCGAGCCCGGACCGCTCACGCCACCGAGGCGTGCGTCCGCCGCGCCACGGCTCTTCTTTCGGAAGATGCGCCGTAGGCCACGAAGAGGGTGGAAACGCCGTTTTTTCGGCTCTGTTGTAACATTCTTGTAGTATTACTGTAACATTATTGTAACATTATTGTATCATTATTGAAATATTATTAATTTGTTAAGTTCTATAGATTAGTATCCCATAAATAATAAATCGAAGAGTTCCTGCAAAGGATATAAAACATCAGTTTTTAACATTTTAAGATGGTCACTGATAATAATCGCTATGGTCATAACGCTGACTGGCTTATTCATATTTTATAATTTCTTCAAAAAATATACAACTTTTTATAAGTAGTTTGTACACTAAGATTTTTTATATATCTTTCGTAATATGCAATTACAAATTTGGTTTTTTATATAAACAAGCATTCCTTGAAAATTTCAATTACACGTAAAGTAGTTAATACATAAATTTTAGGATAATATGAACTTAATTAATATTATGAGTTTAAATTTGACTTCGACACATTTTTCAAGTCTGATGCATGAATTTCTCAATAGCCTGTTAATGGACGCATTCGTAAATCTAAAAGCATCGCTAGAAAGTTAGATTAGTTGGACGTTCGCGTGAGCACGGAAACTCTATGAGTACTTAGTTCAGGATTTCCTCGTATTGAGCCCGAAGAAAACTGTCAAACATCAAGATTGACAGGCTCGCATGTTCTGTCGTGTACGTGTAACTATCCATCTCCTTAAAATTGTCATGAAATATTAAGAAAATCTTCTCCGTTAAGTTTGAGACTA
>JAPYZO010002210.1:0-17833 GCA_030522905.1 Torymus flavipes
TAAAGTTGGAAAACGTGCTGCTAATTTATTGGCATTATTATAAAGCTTACAATATCTAATAAGAATAGAATCCTACCATAGACTTATTGTTTATTTCGTAGTTTTTATGAAAACGAACTTACATGTTTTTAAAGAGAATTTTCATCAACGTTTACAAAAGATAACTAAAATTATTGCACAATCTAACTTACTAAAAATACCATAAGTTAACTTTCATAAAGGTGTACTGTGAATAAGTAAATACTGTAAATCAATATTTTACGTTTATTCGCAGATATTATTTTATTGCAACCCTGGACGAAATTAAGAAGTTAGTAAATTAATAAGAAAGATAATAATCTAATTCTTCGAGAGAATACTGGAGTCACATAAATTCTATCTAGCAAGAATGATAGTTTATCAAAGTATAAATAAGAAATAGGTACTGCAGTAAAATTCATTTGTATGTGAATAAAAAATATTCTTGAAAAATTCACTAAAATATCTTATGGCCGCCAAAAAATTCAATATTATTTATACACGAGTGTGATTATGTTTTAACACAACTTTAAAAAATAACTTATTGTTTAATCGTTAAAACCTTTCTCTGTGAGCAAGCCCACTGATTGTGTTTGATTGCAGAAAATTACGCGTGTGTTGGCTGAATATTTTGCACAGCTTTGCCAATACCTACATTAATTAATATATAATTCCACTTTGTGTTTATCATTTAAAATCGAACGACAATAACAGACGCGAATAGCATATTAATGAGGGCATCATTAGTATGCACGATAAACCCTACAAATTATCGTTATAAATTCTTACAGGTGAAATTAAAGATTCTCAATATTTTTCGGTATACACGGTGACTTATAATAAAAATGTTAAATTCGAAGAAGTACAGCTGAATTCTCCGATAGCTGCAAATATCTCTCCTTCGTTCCTCTTTCGTCTTCGGATATATCAATACTACAATTTCACAAGAGTTTGCATATTGTTGTGAATACATTTCAGCGAAGATTTACAAGCTAGCCATCCTCGACTCAATATTAATAATGCATTTTCCAATACCATCCCCGAAGCTCATCAAATACACGTATATATACAATTTCGCCGCGGAAAAACGATACCTTCCTTCCGCCATCTGTTGTTCCCCCGTATACTGCGATTTCATCTGATTTACATTACCCTGCCCTATATACATATATACTTCACCGAGCACAATATTAACTTTCCGTTCGCCCATCCGACCCGTTATACATTAGCGGCCCCGTTATTAAATCCGAAGTCGAGTGAACAATGGAACCGCGCCGTCTTGTGTTTCAGGTTCAAGTTCTTCGTGTACTCGGCGTACTATGATGAAAGGGTGAGCGCTGGCTCGTCGACCTCGGCACGGAGTACGAACGGCGCGGGTATCGTGCGCGTGATAGGCGCTACGAAGACGAGGGGTCCGGAGCGCGTCTGGTGCAGATTGTGGTACCTGGCGCAGGGCGGCGAGAACGCCACGACCTCGATCACGGTTGCGGCGAAAGTCAAGGTGAGTGTAAAAGAGATGAGCATCGTGTTGTAATTAGGGTAGTGTTCAAATTCGCAAAATGACGAAGAAAATGCAAAATATTGAATTCGTGCCATTCGAGGGTGTTTTTAGAGTATGAAAAAGAATAAAAGTTGAATAAAAATTAAAGTTTGAATAGACTTGTCGCATGCAATGTTATTTCTATAAATTTATAACAGTTTTAATAATTTAATTTTTTAACATAGCCAACTGATTCATTTCTCCTTTAAATTTTATGTTTTTTTATACTATGCAAATAATACCATATACTTCTTTAAAGATAGTTGAGAGTTATCTACTTTGAATCAACCAAATTCTTGGCAGTTAAAGTATTTTTATAAAACGAGCGTCAGCGAGTGAGGTATTTCTGCTAGTTTTTATAAAACTAAAATTTAATTTATATTATTTCATTGTAAATCTCTTTCAGAAAACTTAGAACTTATTTGACATTATTTTTTCTCAAAACTCCAATTTCATTACCTACAATATCCACACTTTTCTCTTGCGAGAATCCCTTACCAACTCTTTTCAACAAAATTATATTGGTCAAGTGGTTTATAATCTCCTGAATTGAGGCTAGAGCGACGAATTAGTAACGCGTCGACCTCGCTTCAAGTCCTAGTTATCTCACGGGACGCAAGCACCACGGTAAATATTTACATGCGCTTTGCTGACAAGTGCACCGTATGCTCTTCTCGTCGATTAGCCCCGAAATGGGAGCATATACACGTATAGAGCAACTTGAGCTATATAAAACGGAACATCTCCTAAAGTTCAATTCTATATTATGAACATCCAAAATAAATCACAGGGACAAAGCAATATTTACCTCATTTGAAAAATCTTCGAACCCCCCTCTGTTCACAGGTGATACGGGAAAACTGGAATTTGAAGTACAGCGCGTGCTTCGTAATCTGTCCATTGCCGAAGGAGGCGCCGGCCGGGGCCGCGGAACGTGTGCCTGAGGCCGTGAGCATCGTAGCGCGGCTACGGGCCCCGCCGACCAATCGGATACGCGTGCGGAACAGGCCCCCCGACAGGCCCAAGGAGCGAGAACCACTAGCCGTTTGCGTCAAGCCGCTTCACTATGAGTATAATAGGGTGAGTATGTTATACGCGTGTGGGTGGGTTGTGCATTTATATGGTTGTTAGTGTGTGGAGTTGTGAGGTATAGGAAGATGGTGAGAGAAGAGGTACGCTACCGTTAGTGTTTTGTTTGTTATATAAAGGAAAAAATTTCTTGTTTGGGTCATAAATATTGATGAAACTTTGGAATCCGTTTTCTTACGTGATAACAAAAATTATAAAAAAAGCCGCAGTGTTTATTTAGACTAATAAAAAACTTTTTAAGAATTTATTATACATTATTTTATTACAAAATTTAGAAAAAAAGTAAACATTGTCATGTGATTTAAGTAAACTTTTCATTGAAAGTTTTTCTTCGTTGAATAAACATTGAAAGATTGAATTTGAAAGATCGAGCGTCATGCCAAATGGACGTGGCTTTTTCTCATATTTTTACATGAGAAAGCGGATTTTGAAGTTCTCGTAAAATCCGTAACCCAAATATAGGATTGTGGGAAAAGGATTTCTGATATTTATTGAATTATAAACAAATGATTAAAAAAACAAGAATGAAAATTCCGGAAATGCGAGATAGAAATAATTTTTAAATCATTTCCTATAATTGCTTTTCGGTTTTATATTTTAAATATTACCATCTGTAAAGTGAAATTATTTTTAAATATTTCCAGCACAATTTTTTTTTTTCGAGATATAAATGCACCCGTCAATGTACAATTTGCGCATGACGTTAAAAATAATTGTTTCGTAGAATTTTTCTGCTACGCCGCTAGGCTGACCTGTATTCCCTTTTAGATTTTACCATCAGTCAAATCGCGAGACAGAACATTGATACATCAGCTATAAAAATTTACGGGATCCGCTGTAAAGAATCTTATAACAGATGATACTTTCAGGCTTTTTAGGTCAAACAATGACAACGAAGATGTATTTTCATTCTTCATTTATTTTAAAAAATAACAAAATGAAATATTAAATAAAAAATAATCAGAACGGAAAATTCAAGTAAAGAAAAAAAAACGCCAATGAAAACGTTAATAATTGTGGAGTATTACGAACAAATGCCATTTCTCTTTCACGAGCACATCGCATCATCCGCACACTCGACGCGCTTCTGCACTCTCAGCTCTGCCCGGTATCTCCGCGTCACTCTCTCTCTGTGCAGCCTGCGCGCCCACTCATCCGTCAATAGCGCAAAAAGCTTCGCGCGACCTTTCTCTCACCCTTTCACAATGCTCTCTCACACCCACACACTGGTGTATCCGGGTGACCGGGTCGCTTTAGCAGCACATCATCTTTACGCGCTTCAACAACGGGCTCCGAACTTGACCGCAAAACCGTCCTACACAGGTGTTGCAGCTGATCGAGTTCATCGAGCTTCACCGGATCCTGGGCGCGAGCCACGTGACGCTGTACAACGATACGCTGGGCAGCGAGGCTGGGTGCGCGCTCAAGTATTACAAGTCGAAGGGTCTGGTGACGCTGTTGCCCTGGCACCACCTCGATATGATATCGCAGCGGGAGATACGTACCGAGGGATTGTTCGCTGCTTTGAACGACTGTTTGTACAGGTCGATGTACAATTACGAATATCTGGCGTTGCTGGATCTGGATGAGTTCATTATACCCAGGCACGAGGATACCATACTCGATCTTATCAGGTAAGATTTTTAAGGAAATTCTTCTGGGTCGAGAGAGGTTTCGAGAGGTATTTTTATATGACACAGTTTGAATCGTATTTATGTCATGTCAGGTATTTCGTGGACAAAAATATGGGAAAGATAAAATAATGCATTTGGTATATCTGTCCGATTAATCGCTGACATTATCTTCTCGCGATAGAAGCTTTTGGTTTGATAAATTGCCTTTTTTTTATGTCCAGTTGATCGATTTATATTCATCTGCGATTAAAAATGCCTTTAATTTTAAATTTCTCATGTATTGCTGCAATTTGAAATTTGCTTCCTAAACTTACTAAAATTAAACTATATATTAGTCACTTTTTGTGACAACAAGAGTTAATAACTCATCATTCATGCAGAAAGGAAAATTATTATTTACAAAACTAATGTATCACTACATAATTTCATGAGAAAAAGTGGAACGACGTCCCCCTTCCATCCTCTACATATCTCGACCTCAAAAGACCCACTAATCCAAAGACACACTCGCGACGCGTACATAACTCATCATCTCTGCCCCACAGATGGATGGGCACGCGGATAAACACGAAGACGACAGGCGCCTACTCGTTCCAGAACGCCTTCTTTTACCTCCAGTGGGCGGACGACCCGTACGTCACGACGTCACGTCGCGCTACGGAAGCCGGCCTCATAACCCTGCGCAAGACTCGCCGTCGCTCCAAACTCCATCCGCACAAGCAGCGCAGTAAGTACGTCTGTCGTCCGCGCGACGTCGTCGAGACTGGCAACCACTTCGTCTGGGAATTTGTACCAGGCCACGGTACTGTCAACGTGCCCGCTGACGCTGCGATTCTCCATCATTACCGAGTTTGCGAGTTTGGCGGTGACGATTGTGTCAAGACGCCATCCGTCGTCGACCGCACCGCTTACAAGTATCTCGATAAACTCGCTGAAAGGGTTGAGGCTACGTGGCAGGAGCTGCTGAGGATATGTCCGGGTATGCCGGACCTTGACCCTCCGCCGTTCGAGAAAACTGGTAATAAAGGGGGAGAGAGCGTGAAGGAGAAGGATAGGACGACGAGGTAGCAGAAAGTTAGGACTGACGAGGTCGAGGAGATCGAAAGGATCGAGGAGGAGGAAGAGCAGCAGCAGATGATGATCATGGACCTGAGCGCATTGTTGGGGAACTTCACCGGCAAACCCATACTTGCCAGGACGTACTTTTATAATTACGCGTGACAAGGTGATGATTGCTCTGAGTGTAGTGTATGAGTTGCGGGTTTCGGAGAGTGTATACACAGCAAGCTGATCTGGGTTTTTTTTTAGACGATTCTGGGGGTGAGTTGATGACCAAAGTTTTTTGCGTTGCAGAAAGCGTTTGCCAAAATTTATGAAAGCTCGGCGCGGCCTTGCGAATGTCTCGCAGCTACGGTTTTTCCACGACTTTGAATAATTTATTCGGTAGGTATAGGTACTCGGGCGTCTCGAGATTAATGGGTAAAAATTTAGCACACAGTGAATTATGGGAAGTTCGTTAACGAGACGAAGACTTATGATTTCTTGAAAAACTGTGTGTTTGGTCACCGGAGAATTGTCTAAAGTCTTTTGTGATATATAATTTTAGGAAAATTTCTTATTTGAGCGCATAACTTTTATTTGTATTAAAAATTTATTGAGTATAAGGAACTTTTTTTTCTTTTTAATGAATACATGTGTTATTTGCGTTTACATTTATTAAACGAGAAACCAGATTCTTTGCACAAAACTGTACTTTTGCGCGCACTGATATAACTCTTTCAAAGGCACAATAAATTAATATTGTTAAAACGAAGAAAAAGAATAATAATTAAAGGAAAATAACTTCACAAGATTTTAAGTACAATATATTTTTCTATAATATGAAAAGATTCTTCATATTTATTATTAATTATTCGTAAGTTATATCAATACACTTGTACCTTTTAATGTATTTTAAAAAAAGAAGTAAAATTATACGAACAGCTTGCTTCATTGTTCTTAACAGAGGAAATATGATGAGAGAAAATGAAAGAAAAACAAACCGTTATTTGAATATTTTACATGGAGTTAATTTTTTAACCCAAAAAAGTACTCGAAATTTCTATTGAATTCATAAAAAGTATTCAAGTAACGCGTTGGATTAAAAAAAATTTCAGCATAAAATTGAATGCTTTGATGATTTCTTTAACACTTATGTATAACCAAATCAAAATAATTTGCTACCTTGAACTCGTATATTATATATATGCAATCAACGCACATCGGGCGAGCGAAATGATAAAAGGAATCTCACGCTGACACGCGCGCGACCGCTTTTTACCAAAGACGATATATAAAAGAAGCATAAGGAATCTCCGCGTAAAACACATTAACAACGTTCCCTCCATACACACACATAACGTGTAAGACTTTAAAAGAGGCAAATTTTAGCGCATTTCTACGTAATAAAACTGAAACTGAAAGAAAAAAAAATGATAAAACTCGTAACTTGTATTCGCGATTAAAAAAAAAATAAAAATAAAAATAAAAAATAATAATATAAAATGCAGGTATAAGGTTCTCGATGTTAAGGCATGTATAAAGGAAAAAAAAACTTGGTCGAATAAGTGTGTGTGTGTGTGTGCGTATAAACACATATAGGTATATATTCTTGCTACCCTTGGATTCAGCTCGAGAGTCGAGTAACCGTGAAAGGGTGAACGGAAACGGAAAAAGGGGGTGAAAAGGAATCGAGGGAGAATGGCTGGGAGAGGAGACAGAAAAAAAGGGAGAGGGAGGGAAAAAAGCTCGCTTGAAGTGGGAAATCCGTTCGAAGCGCAACTCCACGTCGGAAGATCTCGAAAGTTTTCCGTACTATACACGGGCCGGGACGAGCGAATTTTCGCGTCGCGCGACTCGCCGGACCGGAAAAAAGGGGGTGGGAGAGAAGTAAGTCTCGGGGAAAGCTCGAGTTTTCGATCGTAAAGTGCATTTTAATTAATTTCGAATGCGAGTTGGTCTCCGTTATACCAAGTGTTTCACATAGCACAGCGAGTAATTAATTGGGAATGTTTACAGAGACAGAGAGTTACAAAATTTTACCATCAGCGAGTGCCGGGCGCGCGGGTACAGCTTTTATTTGAATTCAAAAAGACCACCACCGTTGCGCCGCGGCCATCCATTCCAATTAAAGTATAAAATTTTCATTCCTTATCCAACAGCATGACGCGGCACTACATACTTATATAGCTGCATTCGAACGAAATTTCATTCCGCGAAAATTTGAAAAGTTCGTCGTCCGTCAAATATTTGAGAGGCCGCGCGCCGCAACTTTGCCGCGACTCGGTTATGTATACAGCTCTCGTTATATACCTCTATATACATACTTTCCATACTTTCCGATATAGCGACGCGGAAAAAGAGTCAGCCGCCGCCGCCGGGGGGAAAGTTCGAAGAGTCTCGCGCGCCCGCGCGAGCGTGTGCGGATTAGCGAATATTTTTCTACGAGGATCCCCCGGGAGCGTCTCCCGCGGGTGCGCGCGATTACGAGGGAATAAAAGAGGGAACGAGAGGGGGAGGGAAGAGAGATTGGAAAGCGAAGCCACACGCCGGCTCTGGTGCTTCTTTGTGCGATTTTTTATGTGTGTGATATATATAGGTGTATGGTCGGGTGAGCGTTGCGCAAGGGCGATCAGGAAATGTGGCACTGAGACCGATGGTATATTTATTGGATCAATGAGGGATTTTGCAATGCAATTTCATTGCGATTGAGGTTTGATATTAATTTGTTGTAAAGTCGATATGGAAACGGAAAACGTGATTTATTTGTATATTTTTTATTCAATTATTTTTGGTGAACAAACCACTCTTAACATCAAGACATGTATTTACATTACATGTGTTTTTTTTCTAATATTGCACAATGTTTTAATTTCCATTTTAGAATACTATAAGGTTAATCATTATTTTTGAACACGACTGTTAATTAATTAATTTTAATAATATTGCACATTTTACTTCATGTACATATGATCGAACACTTAGTTATTTTTATAAATGAAATAGAAAAATGTAAAATTTTCGTTTGCATCAAGTAATGATTGTAAAAGTTTACAATTTTTCCTTACAGTCTACCGCAAACAACATTTTAATATTGTAAATATTTTTAAGGCATTTCATTTAATACAAAACTCAGTTCTTCAAAATTGTCTTGAATAGTCTAGTAAATGTTTCATATCGACAGTGCAAGTGTGTCAGTTCCATATTTTCTCAAACAATTTCTACGCAATTAGAAGACTTTGTAATCTACATTTCCTTAACGTCTAAGTGCGATTTCGAGAAAGACACACACATCTTCAAATTTTGTTATAATTGAAAAGAAACTTGCGTTATTCTAGATATACGTGCAAGGCCTAATTACATCGGTCTATTATATGAATTATGGTACAATTACGTTGTTAAAGTTTAAAGAACCAGCTAAAAAAATTATTTACAGCTCTCTCGTTAATTCTTTGTTTGCATTACGATGCTTTTGCCGAGCCGTAAAACGTAAGAGCGAAACACACGCATATCCGTAGAGTCAGTATTGTGCTATTGTTCATCATCTGTGTATAAATAGTTATAACAATTAAGGTCTAGTGTAATTGGGAATAACAAGATAAAAAAAAGTAACTATATAACAGGAAACGTTTCAACTCGAATTTTTGCATCGATTTTACGCTGTTGACGAAGAGAAAAAGTATTTAATGACGTAGCAAAAATTTGAGTACATCACTTGGAAACTTTTTTACTGCGAAGAATCGATGAAAGGGATGCGGATCAAGTACGTACTATTTGTAAGAGGGCAACTAAGTAGTCATTTTTACAATGTAAGAATCTTGAATTACGGTATGCTGAGAAAGATATATATGACTCATTGGTACTATTTGATCTACAGACAGCGAAGTATTTTGAAGATCCGCGCAAAAAAATTGTATAATAATACAAAATATTATGATCACATTGTATGAATTATAATTTGTTACATTTTGTACAACAAAAAAATATATGAAAGATAAGATTGTACTCAACTATGTATAACTATTGTGAAACCAAACTTGTCGTAAATCTTTTAAATGTAAAAGACCGAGTGTTGATAAAAAAAAAGATACAAAATCATAACAAATGTAAATTCATACAATAGCCTTGTCCAGTTTTGTAAAATTTTGTAATTTTTTTGCGCCTGAGATTGACACGCGCTATTGCACTCGCGACGATCCGGATTATAGAGCGGATCGCCTAAACGTACTTATATACATAAGACATTTGTACATACAGAACGCGAAGAGAAAGATGAACTCGACGTCGAACGTTTTATTTTTCGAGATAATCGTGACCACACTTGTCATCGTCATCTTCCACGGCGCAGAGTCAGTCCCGGATATGTATACTGCGCGCATGTATATGCACACATGTCTCTCATAATAGGCGAATACAATGTAACGATTTCGTTTGCGCACTGCACGCGGAACACAACGAGGCATTTCATTGGTGCTGTAATTTGCATATCGAAAAAAGGCACTTGTTAAATCCGAATAAGCGAGAAATCGCAAGATTTTTCTGTTCTTTAAACGTTGCGTATTGGGCGAGTTTGTTATTATCATTATTATTACTATACAAAAGTGTGATGGCGTACCGATACCAGGTAACAATCGAGATTGGGGACGGGCGAGTCTCGCCGACGTTTCATTTTGATTTCATGCTATGTGTTCAGAGCTCTGTGAAAAGAGAGAAAAAAAATTTAATTATTATATAGATGATGAAATGTTTTACCTATTGACCATCATTTCATTGCCATATTTAATAAAACGAAAAGAAGGAAAACATTAAAAAAAAAATCGTCTTATTATTTTCGTATACCTTCATATTCTTTAGAAGTCATCGGTGTTGTCTGGTTTACTCATGGCGCGTTTCTCCTCGTTGAGTTTGAGTTTGCTATTGAATTCGTCAATGTCTGGGCCTTCCATGTTCAGCAGGTCTTCTTCGTCCTCGTCGTCGATCATCAGCAAGTCACTATCCGAATCCGAAGAGGCGACGCTGCCGTTGGATTCGCGGATGGTTCCCCGCTGACGTCCCGACATGCTGCCGAAGAGCCGTCGCTGGCTGATGGTCATTCTTGCTGACTTTCTCGTATCTTTGAAAGAATAAAAATTTTGTTTTAATAAATAAAATATAGTATACCAGTGATTTTACCGATTAATAATTTAAGTTGAACGAAAAATTAATATTCTATGGTCACTTTTAATTACCTTGATTAGTTGTTTCTGTTGGATTCTTATCTGGTTCCCCAAGAGCAAGTGAATTTTGGAGGTTTGTATTGAATATAGAATCATTAGCGTCTATAATTCCATCGATATTTGCGTCGTCAATACGCAATTGCTCCAGTTGCTTTTGAGTTGCCGCTTGTCTGTTAAAATAATTATAAAAAAATTAATATACTGAATGTAATGTTGATAAACCGAAACGTTTCTGATCCCTATACCTTCTTTCAAATCTTTCTTGCTCCGCTTTTGCAGCATCTTCATAAAGATGTTCCAAGTATGCCAAGTACCGAAACTTCTGAAGATAGTCGTCATACAAAGCTTTCAATTCTACTTCAAGTTTTTCAAATTCTTCCATGAACGCCGGACGAACTTTTCTCAAAGTTTGCAGTCTTTTCTGGTTTCTATCTAACTCGGTTTTGCGCCTTTCGATTCGTGTATCCAAGTTTTGTTCAGTATCCTAAAATACAAAGCGTATGAACGTTTTTCACATTGTCACAAATAAAGAAATAATTATAAGATTGAGTATAAAAATCACAGATTAATAATACAATAAAATATCAAAATTACCTTAACGTTTTCAATTTGGTGTTTTGTTTCTTCAATTTCTTTTTTAGTACTTTCAATAACTTCTTTTACTGCAACTTCAATCTCCGAAGTATCATATTGACTAGCAACTTTTGCGTTTCGAATCTCACGTAGTTCTACTTCTCTTCCAAGAAGATCATACAGAGTTGCACCATTTATTGTTAATTGACTAGCTAATTGTCTTGTGTTTCTTAAATCACCCAATTTATCAGAAATATCAAAATTGGGAGGAGCTTCATTTTCAGACTGTAAGAGGTCATGTGTACTTTGTAACTGAGCTTCATAAAGTAAAGAGGTCATTTTTAGTAATTCTTGAACTGCATGACCATCAGCCATGTAAAGACTTTTTGTGTTCAGTCTTATGTTGATTGTTTTGAACTAAAATGAATGAAAGTTAAATTTTTTTTTATTATTTCTCTTTATAAAATTAAAAAGTTGTATAATATAATATAATTTAAGCCAAATAAAAAATTAGTACAAACCATGAATTCAGCAACGTAACGGATAAGAGCAACTCGGTCTTGTTCAGTACTATGCTCCGTAGGCACATTGGCATCATTATCGAACCTTTTTACAAGCCAAACTAATATTTCGGCTACTAAAGGAAAGTTTGGATGCCGAAAATTAGAAAGGGAGATCAACCTTGGGTAACCCAATGCTCTCATCATTTCTGTAAAATCTGTGGAGAAAAGAATTTTAACAGAATCAATAATAGTATCTCTTTATTGTTATGATTTAGTTAAATTTATATTAAAATAAATGAATACATACTTCTTAATTCCCGAAATGACATTTTTATAAATAAAATAAAATCTCACTTTATATGGTTGACTAAAATTACTAACATGCACTATCATGTGCTCCTACACTGTAATGTTTATGTTTTGACTCCTGATACGTTGCCATGGTGATTTCAATATAATATTAACCTGGTAATACATAGTAGTTATAGCTAGTAAAGCAATCAAAGTATTAAATTTTGATCAATAACTAGTACACATTATTTTGTTAAATAATTTTTTTTATTAAATATACTTGTAAATTCTTAAATGAACAATGATTTTAATTATATGTACAAACACTCTAAACATAACACTCATTAATCATGTACACTTGGTCCTTGTCTGCCTTCTTTTACTTGTGATTTAATTCTTTTAACAAACACTCGTTCCTGAGCTGCCTTCAATTGTTTCTTCCTATGCTTTTCCTTTGTGAGCTCATCAGGCTCAACTGGAACAACAATAAGTTCCCTTATCATTTGTCTCAATTTTTGTAATGCATCTGCTACATTGAGCTGCTGTGACCGTGTCAAATCTGATTTTATTATCAAATACCCCTCTTTGTTAATCTTGTTACGGTGCTATGAAAAGATGTAAACGAGTTTTTAATTTTGTTCTTTTAAACTAAGATTATTAATCTAAATATACTTTGTTAGTATAGAATATTTACAGAAAAAATTTCTATTATTTTACTAATTCAGAGAAGTTATTAACACAAACCTGCTCCAATAATTTGTCTTTAAGCTCCTCGCTTAACCATGAAGCTCTTCCAATATGAAATCTTAAATCAACTTTTGTATTGACCTTATTCACATTTTGACCTCCTGGACCACTGCTATTACTATATGTTATGTCAATCTCTTTCATAGGAATGTACCCATTAAATTGTGGATTTGAGTCTGCTGGTGCCTACAATTGTATATTATGCCATTTAAAGAGATGCCATTAAAATTTTGATTAAAATTTATAGTAAAACAAATATCATTACATTGTGCGATGATGCAATAGAGGTTAAATAAAATAGTAATATTAGTAAAAAAAATGACATGCATTTTAAAAAATTATGAAAGAAGAAATTTCAAGGATTAAAATAGAAGATAATATTTTAAAATATATAACTTACAGAAGTGGGCGTGTATAAATTTAAATTGCTTTTGGGGTAAAAGTTTTCCAGAGCATAAGCACTTTTGTATGAGAGCATTCGTCCCAGACCATGCACATGACTTTTGTTCGATAACTCAGACTTGAGAATCCTCAAACCACATCGTCCTATGTAATTCATTATTTATTTTTATAAACTTTTTTATTTCTACAGCATGTAAACAGAAAAAGGTAACGAGGTTATGAGGTGTGCGGTATTCCAAATTACCGGCACTTGCAGAGAACTATGTTATCAACAACAGCAGACTACATCACTTATTTTATTCTCCCGATAGATGTCAATCATGTCAAGTTTAAAAAGTAATTTAAAAATATCGAAGTATTTTTTAATCTTTTTGTAAATAAATTTAAGGTTTATTATGGATTTTTCATATTTTACAATAAAGGTATGATAATAAGACTTTTTTTTCTTCTAAAAGTTAAATACATATTGGAAAGTTATTGTACTTGAGTAAAGATATAAATTACAATTTTTATTTTCTAAAACAAGAAAAAAAGCAATCAAAAATTGATTTTTCACTAAAAGCGACGCTTTGAAATTCCGTAACAATCCATCTAGATCTAAATATTTAGTACTATGTTATAAAGTCCTAATTTTTATTACAATTCCATTCTCTGATTTTAATTTTTCGCAAATTAATTTATTATTTGCACAGTATAGATTTAATATGAAGATGGACGGTTAATTTTATTTACTTACTATGCCAGTAAAAAGGGCGATGAGGTAAAGGAGAATTTTCTATTTGTTAAAGTAGTGGAATTGACATTATACCGCATTCTACTGATAAATTAAAAAACTTAATAACAAATGGCTTTTCTACTTTAACAAAAAATAGTTGTCATGGTCTAAATCATTACAAGTTTTTTTTTCAAAGTGGCTTGAAGTAGCAGATAATGTTTGCATAGTTTTTTAAAGCATATAATTCAATTTTTTTAAATATACACATAATTCAGTATTAAAAAAAGGAGAATCTCCATTTTAAAGCAAAGTTGAAAGAAAGATACCCAAAGATATCTGATATGGTCTCTTCTAGCGTAAGCTGTTTTTTTTTAATTTATTAATAAACAATGATGGTCATGATATTAAAAAAAATACTTTAAATACATTAAAATAATGCGAAACCTAATACCTTTCAATTATCAAAATCCACAAAAATACAAGAACGACAACAAATCATTTTTTAAACGACCCATGACCCCACTATTTGAGACCATAGCATCGCAACTTTTCGTGCGGGTATAACGCGTTATATGTCTATATAGCTATATCTTACTGCGCCGCGGCGTTAGAACCTCTCCGCGCGCGTGCGCGGGGACTTTGGCGCAATTGTGCGCGCTTTTTTCGCAACGGCTCGCGATTGCTCAAAGCCATTTTAAAATCATGCTAATAAGATCCACAACAAGGCCGCGAGTATGAGCGCTAGGTTTTTCTCTTTCCTGTGTACCCCTTTTACAATGCGCGCACAATCGCGAGCTCTCTCGTGCGCGCGCGTTCTTTTTATTTCGCGTCGCGCTCGTTTGAGAAGAACGAGAAAGGAGACTTTTTGAAATGGCTACATGGAAAATCGACTGGCTACGGTAATAAATGTGTAAACATGTGGTTTTTTTTCTCTTTGTGAGAAAGCTGATAATTATAGTTTGTTGAAAAAAAGTTGTTGTTTCAAACGAGCCGTAATATGGTTAAATAAATCGTAACGGGTGTTCTTAGTAGAGTTTTTATGATTTGATAAAAACATGAGATACTTATTATTAAATTATTAAATGAATTATTAAAAATTACGTGAAAAATTAGTCACAAAGTTGAAATTGTTGTTGAATTATTTAGGGATTGAGATACTTTTATATTATTCTTCTTTTATTCCAATTTTATATAATGATTTCAATAATTATGGTACGTACACTTACTACTACGAAGATTATATGGACACAGAATAATGAACAAAATTTTGGAGTACATCTTCTAAAAGTATGGATGCTGTTGGTCATTTTCTTGGTATAAGTATAAGGGGTGAGCATGAGTAATATGCTAATACTTGACAATTTCAAAAGCTTTTTGATGTAAACTTATGTAATAGTATATTTGAATATTAAAGGTCTCTTAAAACATTTGAAAATGTAAATAAATAGTGCATTGATTTTAAAAATGAATTTCGCTTTCAATTTTTACATACATATCCAACTATATTCGTATACCAATTAGTTCCAAGAGAGTCGTATTTTCGAAAAATTCAAAATATTTGATTTTTTACATGAACAATACTTATATA
Organism: Torymus flavipes; assembly: GCA_030522905.1. Classification (NCBI taxonomy): domain Eukaryota; kingdom Metazoa; phylum Arthropoda; class Insecta; order Hymenoptera; family Torymidae; genus Torymus; species Torymus flavipes. Next base: position 15,355 of record JAPYZO010002210.1, read on the forward strand.
ACTTGAATATTTAAAATTTATTCATTCCCAATAAATAATGTGACACGTATTTTCGAAATACAAAAATTATTGTACCTAAAATTTTGCCTATATCATAACATCTAAAGAAATCTATGTGTTTAATAATATACTCAAGTGTTTTTTCTACTGTGTCACGAGCTCAGCTTTTGAAAACTTATATTATATTTTTGTTCAAACAAAATTCGTCTCAATTTCGTACTTTTACCTGGAACCTATAAATATCGCGCGTACAAATTTCGACAAATAAGGATCCCCATTCAAGTAGTTCTCAAAAGCTACCTCATGTATACCTACATCTTGACAAAGAAGTCTACCGTCGACGTCCCGAACCGATACCTCGAGTGATTCAACTGCACATCCTATAGGTACCGTACACCAATAGCAATTACCGCGCTAGGGGGGACACACGTCGATTCACCATAGGTACCGTACACCAATAGCAATTACCGCGCTAGGGGGGACACACGTCGATTCACCGATCTCTCGATGATATCCCCCTTTGCATTGTCGCAACGAGCTCTCGTGATGTCGCATAAATTACGCGGAAACGCGCGGCTCGTTGTGCTTATATATTCTTCTCGCAAAGATGACGCGATGACTGCTCTCGCGCTCCATTGCCATTTTTGCATCGGAGGGGTGTCATTACATGCGCGTGATAGCGAGAAAAAAGAACGTTTTCCTCTGCAGATGACACAGGCGCGCATTGTCTTTTCTACGGCGGTGCTGTATAGTGACTTGTAATCGGCGGAATCGATCGGCGATCGTCAACCGCGATGCAGTCGAGAGTGTCGTCGATGCCATTGGAATTAATTTATCGCAGGAGCCGATGATAGGTAGATTCTTTATGGCGAGGTGAAAAAAGAGAAAAGAGTTTTCACGCGGTATAACTCAGTTTTCTGTATCCTTTTGTATTTCTGAGAGGACTTTAGCGAGGTGAAGTGAGAAGCTTAAAATTATTTAACATTATTTTGATGTAATTTTAATATGGAGTTGTAACTGGTGCATAACACAGGCTTATGTAATTTTTTAAAATTCTATTTTGTAAAGTATTGTAAACAAAAATAGAAATAAAAAGGTTACTTTTTACCCTAAGGCTATGAGTTAATGAATATTTATACTGTAAATAGTTTATTTGTGATTAAATATCTATTGAATGAGGTGAATGAGCTAATTAGCATAAGTTGATTACTTAATGATAATTAACAATCGAGTGTTATGGTAATTTTATTACCACTTTCCATAATTGAACAAAAACAATGTTCAACCTATAGCACTCATTATTAATGAAGAAGCTATTTTTGGCCGATTGCTATTTGCTATGAAGTTAAACCTTTCCGTATATAATTAAGATTTAAAGTCATCCAAAATGAAATATAATATTACCAGTATAATTACATCGATGTATATTCAAATGCAGGATTTAATGGTACAGGTGATTCATTCCCACTTTTTGCCTAAGTGCGTTTTTACCAAACCTCGTGACTAACTTGACAGGTTTTTGCTCCAATGAAAGGAAAGACGTTGAAAAAAATTTATTAAGGCTTCTTCTGAACGACGTTAGGGAAATTATTATGAAAAAAGTGACGCATTCGTCTAAAATCTCCACGTGATCTCCGCGACCACAAAAATTCGCCTGAAGGCACGATGGCAAACAAGTTTATATCAAACCTATGAAATCATTTATCGTTCTTACATTAGCATTTGCCCAAAGGTTCCCCAAGTATTCTTTTTTTTTTAGAAAAATATTTTTCTGTACATTTTTTGAGTTTAAATTCATATTCGGGGAATCCCGAATGGTGAATATTATGTCAGATAAGTAAAACATTTTTTGTATTATTGCGTAATGGGACATCTATTGATTACAGTGTCAACCAATTTACATATTATACCAAAATGTGCCGATCCTATAATATTTAGAAAGTTAACAAAATACGATAAACATACAATAATTTATTTATTAGCTCCGATGACTATCGTTGCATTTAAACAAACTTTTATTTAAATAAATTTAATATATAAGAAAATTATATTTTTAAATTATGTGTAATTATTGTGTATGATCATATTTCAAGTTTATAAATAATTGATAATGAATTATTATTATTATTTTATTTTATAAAATTTAACAGACCATAATTTTATCATTATTATAGTTTTAATTATACAGAGAACAACAAAATATTGGCGATTTCAAAAGCTCTTGCGTTTAGCAAAGAAGACTAATTTATCTTATGCATTTTGAATAGAGAATCTGATTTGCTTATTAAATAATTTAAATTTAAAATACGCCTAAAGACTCAGATTTTCTTGTGGTAAAGATAGCTTCCTGTATAAAACGAAAAGTTTTATGGAGAGTTAAGTTGAGTTATGCAAATGTGTATTGATACGAAAAATATTTTTTTATGAAACCAGCAAAAGATTATGTAACATTTTGAACATTTATTAAATGTTTTAATTT
>JAPYZO010002211.1:0-39031 GCA_030522905.1 Torymus flavipes
AGCGCGGGTAGTTTTAGGTAGTTTCGGGAGATTCGCATGGGACTGTCTTGGTATGTTGCCAAGAGGTTTTTGGACGAGGGACCGTGCCGAAAAGGATATAGGGTCGGTGACTTTTTGTCGGAGAGGAGGCGTTTATTGAGATGCGTAAGTATCGATGATTCGATGTAGTTTGATTATATGTTGTCTTTACGTAGTTCTGAATAGAACAGCGGAGCAGCCGATTTTTTATTAACAACCAACAAAAACTTTATTGAATGTGTTACCGTGAAATCACTTGCCGATATATATATAAATATCGAAAAAATCTAACTGGAAAGAAAAAATGCAACGATTCTTATATATATGCGGCGCGTTATTACGTAAACTGCCATAAAGTGGCCATATATGAGATAACTATATATATTCGAGGCATTATAATAACTTGTCAGATTCAGTATCTCGCCGGGTTATAGTGTCTCTAATCGAAGTGAAAGGCGCCATATATGGAGTGCGATCGGTCTCCTCTCAAAACGCCTATATTATATTAGTGCTTTCCTCAACCGAGGTAGACGTTTTAATCCGCGGAGCTTACTTTGTATATCGCTTCCTTATTTGACGCTCTATACAGATGAAAAGTTGGCCGAAACCGGCGGTGAGCAATCGCGTATACCGGCGAAAATTCTCACACCTGAATCGAACAAAAAGAAAAAAGCACACGCACACACAATGGGGAACAACGACGGCCCTGCGCTCTCTCGCTCGTTCACTCAGTTCACTGCGAGTAGAGGGAGAAAGGGTTAAAGTTAGAGTATACCTATATACGCACAGACACACACACACATAGAGCTTGGACAGAGAGAATCCGCATGTGTAGCGATCGGAAGGAGGAAGAGAAGCAAACCGCATCTCTCCCTCTCCGAAACCCTACCTATATAACTACGTAGGAAAATCCGCTCGCGAAAACCAGCAACCCACGCGCGCATGAGCTCGAAAGTGCGAGCGGGATAATTTATGGTTGCGGAGCGAGCCCGAGAGAGGGAATGATAAAGATAGTGCGGGTATGTAAATGTGCGGGCAGAGGATTACGGGGCCGTTTTTGACGCGTAAGGAGAGAGAAGAAGAAGAGGGGACGGTTTTATGGTGCAAAAATGGGTGCTGAGTCGCTGTGGGAATGCGGCCGGTAATGGAATTCGCGGAGCGCAAGCCGAAGAGGCAGATAGGAGGAAGAAAGGCGCGTTGGGAAGTGCGGAGGAAATTTTCGTTTGGCGTTGTTTTTTTTTTTCGTTTAATGGTGGGTTAGTGAATTGTGCGGCGCGTGATTTTTTTTTCTGGGGTTGATAGTGGGTGAATTCAAATTTTTTAAGCGGTGCTCATAGGAATAGGTATACTTAATTCTTTATTTTACTTATAAATTTGATACCATATTTGTATGTCCGAAAAAAATTGATATAATCGATGTATCTACACCAAACCGACAATAAAACATATATATCGCATCAAGATTTTTATTAAGCCCCTGATATAAATTATATCTCAAGTATTTTTCGCGACCTATCCTCTATTTGTATATTCAGTACCTTTCAGAGCCCATGTCAGTGTGAATAAAATTGCATCACAATTGCGTACTATAACGATTCAACCTAATATACGACAGCGCCAAACCTAACACATGCGTATTATTCAACCTCCTTTTAACCAGAGTAAAATATCGATCAAAAGCCACCCAAAACATTCACACCCACCAAAAAAACCTCTCGCTTAAATTCGAAAAATCTCTTTATCCTCCGCAGTTCCCATCGCCTATATACATAATCGACCCCCCGCGCGTCTTCCTGCTCCCTTACCTGCGCGCGTTCGCACCTACTTACTTTTCGGATTTTCAACTTTTCCGCCTCGCCGAGCGCAGGTATGCGCGTCGAGCAGCGGCTTTGTGTGCATGTGTTTCCGTAGTTCTTGATTTATTTGAAGGGGGAGGTTTAGGGATATTACGGTTCTGTAAGTGTGTACAGTTAGGTGGAATGGTGATGTTTTGTTGGAGTGCGGGGAAGGTAAATAGATAGATGGAATGTGATCGATATGTGTGAACGATTCAATCAATTGATGCTGTATGTTTAGGAGATTATTTTATCTGATAAATTACGAGGATAATATTTATACAATATAATTCAATGGATTTTCTTCGAAAGATGCTGTTGTGGAGTATAAAGTTTTCAATAACTTGAGAAAAATTCGAAAGGAGAAAAAAAATCATATTTACTTAATTTTTACAAGGCATTTTTTTCTTATCAGCACTCAATTTGACAAATTATTTAAATGTTTAACGATAATTATAGTTGCAACATTGTTTGACTGATAAGACTATCGCTAGTTTAAAAAAAACTATGCAAAAACAATATTTCAAGATAAACAATCCAATTAATTTGCATAATGGCTGATCTAATTATTGAACAACCAAAATTACAATCTTTGTTTATATAAATTTACGCTTTCAGCACCGTCCACAACCATTAGAAAGCCTAAACATCAAAAACCAAACAAATCAATTACGCACCCTTGTACGCAAACAGCTCGAAACCCTCCTAAACAAACACTTTTCCCGAGGACGACCATTCGTGGCCCCGAAAATGACTTTTTTTTCGCATCAACTGCTACACGCTCCTCTTTCGATTTTTCACGGGGGCTCGCCCCTCACTTCAGCCGCGCGCGTGTTTTCTCTGCAAATCGGCCGAGAGAAAACTTTCTCTCGTTAAGAGGCTCGCTCGAGAATGTTTGCGCCCGCTGTTTGAATTTGAAATTGGCGCCGCGTTAGAATTGGAATTTCACGAGTTTTGAGTGAAATTGGTACACATTTTTGTTTTCTTTTTTGGTAGCGAGGAGCAGTTTATACTTGAAATGGGTATTTATATAATCTGATGTTCTTTTTTTTATAATTTACAGAGGTTAAAACATGTATAACAGGAATACTAGGAAACTTGAACGTTTTAATCGTAAGGTGCGCATAACTCTATCAAATCTTTAATTATTATGTATTGCTTTAAAAAGTAAAGTTTCACGTTAAACTTATAACACACGTCGGATTATTTATTTCGGTTAATTCGATTAAAATACATTAAGCAAAGACCATTAATTTCAAACTCCAGCGCGATACTTAAGTAATCCCTTCTACTGCAGCGACTATAAATCTCTGACTTTGGAGAAAATTACCATATTAATTGAATTATCATATCCAGTAAAATATTTTCTTCCGACGATGGATAAGATCACACTCTTTTATACCTTATACATTGATTTACTGAAATATCTTGCGAAGGAAATTCTCGTTTCCAACCCATCGAAGAATCCATCTCTAATCCTTTCTTGGAAAACTTTTTATCTCATGTGAAAACACTTCAATTTATACTACGATTACGTCCATATTTATAATATTTGAAATCGCAAACATTAAAGTTAGTATTAAAATAGAGAAATAAAAATACAAGTTAAAGTATTGCGAGAAATGGGATAAAATAAATAACAAGTCGGTAGATAATTTTTACATTTTTCATTAGGTAAAGTTCTGTCGTGGTTACAGCCTAAAATAGTTATACTTAAATTATATAAGCAAAACCACAAACTTAACAACACATTTTACATTGATTATCATCATCATCAATCATCATCATCAAAATCAATAATAATAATAATAATAATATGTATAATATTGTATAGTATAATAATAGAGTAATAATAAAATCAATACGATAATAATAGTAATAATGATGTCGCGTCGTGTCGTGACAACAACATTGTCCCGAAAATACAAGAGCCGCGCTTGGTCTCTCTTTTTCTATCACTCTCTCACTCTCTCTCCCATCGTCAACAATCATCAACAACGTATTACAATTCACACCCGCAGGATGATAACGCAAAGGAGCAAAACATAAAAAACGCAAATTCGTATTATGACCGTCGCAGCGTGTGTATGTGCATTGATAATGGTTTACAAATGTAACAATTTCTTTCACGGCGAGGGTGAAGCAGTATATAGTAGTAGTAGTCGAAGCGAGGCGCAAAACAAAACGACGGTGATTCCGCATGTTTCTCGGGTCTAAAGACTATAGACGTACGGATATTTTTGTTTTTGGCACAAATCGAAAAAACGCAGCGGAAGCAACTGACAGGATTATCTTTTGCTATTTGATAATTCGCGTTTCACGAGGTCCTGTCACGTCGACTAAAAGCTGCCTATTATGCGTCTACTGTTTTGAGCGTCACGTGGGTTTTGCTATTATTTATATTTATATATGCGTGTGTTTTATACAAAAAAAGCCTCGCGACCGAAGATTTTGTTTTGATTGTCCGTGCAGGCTACTTTGTTCGTGACTCTCTCGGTGTTGGCTGCGTTGCGCGTTTTCTGTTTATCAGTACAATATTTTTTTTTCTTTTTTTGGTGCGAAATGAATTAATTAAATTTCGACGAGTCACAATGATTTAAAAGGAAAGCAGCGTCGTTCTGGAAATGCCTTCTCTCGTATTGTAAAAATATATCATCTCTCTCGTACAAATTGATATACAATTCGAATTGACATTTTCATTATTGTATTCGACGCAACGGCGACACTTTCAGAACGTTTGAACGAAACGCTTATAAATTTGATTACATTTTTTTCGACCAATTTTCTATCCATTATCGTAACATCTTTCTTTTTAACAAAAAGGGCCCAACGACCGCAAAAAACGACTACAAATATATATAACGATACAAAAATAGGCGGCGCTTGGCAGACGCTGTACAACGAATTATTTTCGCACTTTACCATCGCAGAACATAATGTGATGTGACGAATGGCGGAGGAAAAATCTATTAAACGAATAAACGAGAAATGCACCCAACGCTATTGCTCTTCCTGCGTTACGAGTTACGTGTGTCTGCTTATGCTCGTGAGCTTATACATTCAGTTTACAAATAAAAATATCATGTGTACGGCGGAGGCTTTTCGCTTTTATACATACATAAGAGAGAGTGTGTATGAGTGCTATATATGTAGGCGTGTGATACATTGTTCACCAATCAGCCGGTTTTCAACAATTTTTTTTTTTGTTTCTTTTTATTTTCTCCATTTTTTATCTCACCTACTCCTGCTAATAAAGGTATAACGATCTTTTTCCGGGCTCGTAGAAAAAGAGCCGGCTGACCGCGAGTATTCTTCATCCGACATCAGGTGTTACTGGTATATTGCTTTTTACAATTTTACTTATTAGATTACGCAGTTTTTATTTCTCATCTACGGCGCCGCTGTTAAGATTCTACGTTAGCTGGCTCGTGCTTGATTACGGGAACGATCGTATAGTCGATGTTGCTTAATTTACGAATAAGCCAATGTTCAATTTACAGATTTTTTAATGTCCTAAACCATGAATCATTCTTAAAAAAGAGATACATTTTTTCGTACAGATTGTAAGAACATCCAGCATCGATTTTTGCCCGTTTAGTGTCCAGTAATTTTTTTTAAAGTCTACAAGGTTAAAAAACGCAAAATTCTAATCGGTCGATTTAACGTAAGCTACTATTAAGGAAGAACAGACCTTCAGTCGTAGCGAACGGAAGTTCAACTTTACGAAAAAAAAGAATCAAAAGTAAGCCCCTGATTTCAAAGGTATAGTAGGCTCGCTAACTTTTTATGTTGGGTTTAGTAGCTTGTGAAATACATGCATGTCACGAGGGCGTCAGTAAATTATAGAGTCAGTAACTTAAACTTAAAATCGTTAGTTTAGTCATAACATCTCATGCGCAGAATAAAATCTAACTAAACATTAGATAACAAACTAAAGCTAACGCTTTGAAGTTATACACGCTAATACGAGTGTGGTGTTTTTTTTTCATGATTGGCATTTTAATTGCGAGAATCGTGAGGGCAACAAGCACTTATACAAGTGCTAAATTTAGGATCCTTGTAAAGCTTTCGCTCTTTCTCTCTCTCGACGCAAAGTAAAAACGCTGACCAGACGGAGGAACGCGGATGAGAATGCCATTTTTGTATTATTCGACCGTTAACTTTTTTTTGCTCGGTTAAATTTTAACATCTATAAGAGACGAATGTAAAATGCGATAGTATCGACACATGCACACTATATCACAGATACAAGTGTATACAGACATGATCAAGCTCGGAAATGAGGAATTTCGAAAAGATTATTATTTTTTTTTGTTTCTTGTGAATGTCATTACTACTATTATTATCATTAATTTTATGAGCTACTTCTATTATTATTGTTGCTTGTACCATTATTATTATTATTATTATTATTGTTTTTTTTACTTTATTCCAACGTTCGCTTATCGTCAACCACGTGGCATTCTATTCGAAACTCATTCCTCGGCCTTTGGATTTCGACAAATGTATAGCCTTGACCTCAAGATCCGTTCGCTTCTACGCTTAACAGCAGGTGAGGTATATTTTTGCAGATATATGTATATACTGAGAACAAAATTCGCTTTTCTTTTCTGTCATAATCAAGTACGGTAGCACTGTATATATATATATATAAATATATATATATGGTAAACATAAATTTACTTAAAAATATATATCGAAACAATGATTAGATATAACAAACTTAAAAAAAAAACATATGTTCTCGGTATGAGGATAAAGACGATAATTTTGACTTAGGAACCTAAAGTTGAGTTGCGTCTATATGTGCGTGCGCGGATTCGAGTTCTTAAGGACTAGAATTAGACATACACGAGGAGCGGGGGTCACGACCAAAAGATTTCGGACATATATATCAACTATTGTTATAACAAACTCTTGAGCGTCGGTATGTATGTCTATGTATATATTAGTCGATGAACCGAACACAGAATAAGATGACAGTGTAATGCTTTCCGGCTCCGAGAAATCCTTACACACGACTTACACCGTAGAGTAAAATCCCAAAGTATATTTATATATATATATATATATTTATAACTTATATACGTAAGTCGTACATGCCTAAAACCTAACGATAAATTGTCTCTAAACTTAAGTTTGTCAATTTAAAATTGTACAGTTTACAAGTAATTCGGTCTCGTACCAAGTTTTCAACTTGCGGCTAACCTTGCTATACAACGCGCCAAAGTAATAATAATATTTACATTTTATACAAAAAAAAAAAAGAAAAAAATAAAAGCCCCTCTGACAGGAATTCTCGGATTCTCTCCCCCTCGCACTTAAACGCAAATGAATCGCTTTCCATTAAAAAGGCATATTGGGATTTCGAAAAATCTTTCTAAGTAACAATGAATAGACGTATACATTCGAAAAGCTATCAATTTTCCATCTGTTAAAGCTTATAAAATTGATGTACTTTAGAATTAAAAAAAAAAAACGCGTAACATTATAAACGTTATTTTCTAATGTCTCATACGAAAATCGTAAAAAATAAATATATATATTTTTCCCTTGTAATAAATTTGTATTATAGTTTTCAAAGTATTAGAAAATACCGACAGACTTTAGTGTTTATTGTCGGCCAGTGCACAATAATTAAAAATTATCAATATGTAAACATTTCTGAAAAATAGTCCTGCATTTTTCTTAAAGGAGGAAATTTCGTAATTTTTTTTTTTCGTCTCAACTATAACAAAGTATCCACTCAACATATCATTACAATTAACTTTTACAATTCTCAAAGATATAAATGTTTGAACGTAATTTTGGGCCTCAACAATCCAATAAATACTTAATAAATAGGGGGGATAGCTTTTTAACAAACAGCGATTCAAAACCTATATGTATATATATAGACACGACAAAAAGAAAGAAAAGAAGAGAAAAGGGTGCGCTGCGCGTGAGTAGCCCCTTACACAATGTATATAGTCACATGCGTCGTCGTCGTGTCGTGACAGTTTCGCGGAACGGAAAAAGAAGGAAAAACGAAAGAGGTGAACGAGGCGGTCCGGTAATTACGTGAATCGCAGGCGCGTATGTGTGTGTATGTGTGTGCTGTGTTTACGTGTGTAGTTATATATAAATTTGCGACTGTGAGAATCTATTAGGAAGAGCTATTATCACACGGGCAGGGCCCTGTAAAAATATACTTCTCGCGTTCCCCTCCTCTATTAGACGCACTTTTTTCGCGTTCACAAACTCGGTTCATATAAGCCTTTTCGCTCTCGTTCCGTTCCATTTTGCGCGTCTGAAGTTTACACTGATGGTAGAAAAATAAAACGCTCAGCGTTTAAATTTCACTTTTATTTATCTCTTTAGAAAATTTACTTTTTTTTTTATTATAGATATGAAAGTTTGATAAAAAGGTGTGTAAAATCTCCGTTCAGTTATAAAAGGTTACTCCAATCGTTATTTATACTTTGAAGCACTTTGATAGTTCAGAGAATACGCGAGTTCTAACATTAAAATATTTTACACTGTCGGTAAAACATTAAACTGCCAGAACTCACGTGGTCCCTTGTAGTACTTTTCGATAATAGTATTTTATCTTGATATTATTTCTCTTTTATTATTTATAGTTATTTTGATTAATCCTTAAAAAATTGAAAATAAATTTTTGATTAGCAAAGCACGGCGAAAAGAGGGATACGAGCACCTTGACAGCGGAAAAGTTTATATGAACAAATCGAGTAACCGTAGATCTATGTTATCTAGTCTTCTCGTTTTTTTCTTTCTCATTAATCGTTATTTGTTTTTTCTTATAGATAGACAGCACATAATCGAAAAATCGTTTATTTTGTTTTTCGAAAAGCCACATTTAGAGTAGAAAAAAGGCGAGAAACACTTGATTCTTCATCGAATTGATACAACTGTGAGTGTTGTGCCTGTGTACGGGACATATACGTTATTAGCCTCCGTTCGTTTGATAATGCGTATATTTTACATGACTCTTTTTTCTTCTTTTCATCGCTCGCTATTCGAACGGCGCGCGGTGAAGGTGTGACGCCGAGAGTGTCTCATCCCTGGTAACTAACAGCATTCATAGTGCCCACAGCGATGACTCGCTAGTATATTTATAAGAATCAAGAAGAAAAGGAATCCGCAGGAGTGTAAATTTATGCGAGTTCCTTTTATCCTAGTTTTTTTTATCAACTTCTTTAGTCCTTGTTATTATTATATGAAAAACGATAAATAAAAGTCCGGCGAGTTTTTAAGATTAAAAAATAAATAAGTTCTGCCGATGAGACAAGCTCAGCCGCCACGTTTCTCTCTTGTAGATGCACTCTATGTATAATATTTATATATGTACGTGTGTGTTATGAACTTTTTTATATATATATAATTATGTATTATGTATACTCTTTAAATATATTATAAACTTTTCTAATGAATAATTATCAGTTTCTTCATCTTTATCTCTATACAATATCTACAAGAAAAAGTCTAATAAAGATCTGTTATTGTTATTTAATATAACTCTCTATATCTGAATCAATATTTTATATATATATATATATGTCTCTCTCTCTCCTTACATCAGGACTTTTTTGCTTTATTTTGTTTGACCTCTTAATTACTTTACCTATCCCTCTCTTCTTCAATATATATACACATATATTCTGTATGTATACAGATTTCTGTATTCTGTATATACAGACTTTCCTCCCACTTTTTCTCTCGCTCTCTCACACTTCTATTATTGCTTGACATTTTAGTGCTACTGTATTTCATTTTTGGCATTACGCATGAGTTTCAAACCCTAAGCATCTGCCAATATATATGTATATATTATGTATACGTTAAAAAAAAGTAAAACACGAGAACATCCACATTTGTTTTTGCTTAGCTCGCCTTTAGTACGTCCCTGTGTGAGTGGTACGCAGCCCTATCCGGTTAGAAAATTCATTTGAAAATCAAAACTATAGTACGTCCCGCTGTCTCCCTCTCTGCTCGCACACTTTGTAAACGTATTCGTAAAAAAACTATACATCGGTGTACTTATCACGCATTATTCAAAGGCTCGTTTCGGAATTTTATTTTCGATGCTGCCGGACAGAAAACTAGATTTTTAAAAAATTTCGACCTTCAAACGATAAAAATCTTCTTTACTTGATATGATAGACTTCTTTTTATTAATGTGATTCAAAATACGTTTACCGAGATGCTAATCAAAGTCTGAGGTATCATAGATATGACAAATACTACGCTTTTAAAAGTCAATAGCTAGAGATTTCGATATACGCACATATATATATGTATCATATCGACGCTTTAAACAGACCTCCAAAAGAACTATTACTTGTTATTTTTTTTGTTTATCTCTGTATAATCGGATATATAAAACTCTTGTACCTTTCAAAGACGAGTGTGTGTATGTGCACGCTCGCTAACCAACAACACACTCGCGGGGGTGGGTTCGCCGCTAGTTTTTAAAATGAAATCTCCCAACCAGGGCAGCTAGCTTGTTTTGTTTTGGCTTTGGTATTCTCTCTCTCTCTTTCTCACTCTCGCTATGTCTACTTTTTTTCACTCTCCCGTCTCTCGCTCACCCCACCTACGCACTTTGCGCGGGCGCGCGCGTGCGTCTGTGTCCTAACGTTAGCCCCGCACCTGCTTGATGAACCGGCCGCCGTTCTCGGCCCACGTGTCTCGCCACGGGCGCTTGCGCGATCGCTTCGACGCTGCACCCTCGCCAGACGACGCAGACGTCCGTCTCTTTGTTACCGGCCGGATTTCTAGAGGATCGCTGCCTGGTATGTAGGGCGCCTCCGGTTGCCAGTACTGGTTGAACAGCGGGTTGTCATTGTCGTGGATGTGCTCGACGACCTCGTCCTCGTCGGGAGCCAGGGGGTCGCGTGCCACATTCAGCGGCATCGTACTCACTCCGGCGAGGTTCAACAGAGCATCGGCGCCCTCAGCGATCTTGCGCTGCTCGTCAACATCCTCCGTCGTTTCGGCTGCAGCGTAACGCCTGTGTAATGAATGTAAAATAGTGATAAATATGCGGAAAATAAAATAAAGAATCGGATAGTGTATCTTCTTTACTAACATTTAACTTTTTTGTTTTTGTAAAGTGACTCGTAACCAATCACTCATATCTTTTAACATACCTTTCAAGTCGAACCGACGTAATCAGACTGTAGGTATGATCCTCGGTTGAGCTCCTGGTGATGACCGGCACCAATTTATTGCTGTCCTTCTTCTTGGCATCTAAAAAAGTACAATCATCTATACCAATTTCCATTGCACGTCTCGTTCTTGCCCTCTTTCTTCTCGTCCCTACCTTTATGATGATTCAGTATGATCGGTCCATGCTTGAACGACAGCATGGCAGCTGCCGCGGCGTCCACGTCGCTATCGAACTCCACCTCGGCGTTCTCGCCGGCGTTGGTAGTGGCGAGGCGTCGTGACAGGTAAGGAAAGAGCCTTGGGTCCGGTAGCCGGCCGTTAGGTTTGGTGCGTGGCTGCTTCTCTGCACTCGTGGCGCCGGTACCGCCGTTCGCTCCAGCTGTGATGTTCGCCGCGGTTGGCGGTGGGAACGGCGAGCGCGACAGCGCCTGAATCAGGTTCGGCCGGTACTGCGCGTCGACCATCCACAGTGAACCCTTGCCTAGATTCTGTAATGGTTGTCGAGAGTTGATTAGATGAGATGACGAGAGATGAGTTGGGGGTGGTGAGTTACCGACTGACCCTAAGATACCGGCATTCATAATTTCTGGCTTTGATAAAGATATCGATTTTGACTTTTTTTTCTGTTTTTAGAATGTTCTATACTTCGATAATGAAGTAATAAATAATCAATGCGAAATAATTTTTTTTCAAGGCACCTATTACAAGTACTAAACTTAATTGATAATTTTGGAAAGTCGGTACAGCAGGAAATTATGATCAAAATCAACATCTCTTCAGCATGCGAAAATTGGGAAACCATTAAATTAATTGTGAATTTTTTGCATACAAGTAATTCGATCTAAAAGAAGTGGAAAACTTATGAATTGTTAAATTATATGTGCAAGTTAAAAAAGTTCAGAGCTCCAAAAACTAATAGCATGTCTGAAAAGTAAAGCCAAACATAATAAAGCATAAAAAAAAACTTTAAAAGCTAAAATATCGTCATGCGTGAATACTACATTTGAAATAAAGTATGTTAGAATTTTACACCCATTTCAAATGAATTAAATAACTACCCCGATGCTACCGCGAATAAATAGCCATTCGACCAGTAACCACAATACCCTTAAGACATATCTTTGACCTCCAAAGCAGATTAGTGTACCGCTTTATACGCTCGTGCGCACAGACATTCTTAAGCGTAATGCGTACTGACAGCTTTGTCGTGTGCATCTTATATATAAACTCCCTTCTTTCTCTGTCACGCTTGAGTGTCTCGTATCCCTACTCTTTTTCGTTCTCACTCTTTTTTTCATAATGCGCTATTGTAAAAAAAAAATATGACATACATAAAGAACCGCATCTCGAGAATAACTCACTGGCGACTTCTCGACTTTGCGGAAGCACTTGTTCAGGCTGAGATTGTGCCTGACGCTGTTCTTCCAGCCGGTGGGCGCGTTGCGGAAGTAGGGAAAGTGCTCGAGTATCCAGGCGTAGACCTCCTTGACGGGCAGGGCTTTCACCGGACTGTCCTCGATGGCCATGAAGATGAGGCAGGAGAAGGAGTACGGGGGCTTGCTGTTCTTGTGCAGGTACGGATCATAGGGTATGTGGGTCGGGTGCTTGTTGCGATTCGGCACTGGCAGGTTGAAATTGGCGCTATTGTTGCTATTGTTGTTGTTTGCTTGGTTGTTGGTTTGTGCGACGGGGGTGCCGTTCGGCGATTTGGCGCTTTCTTGAGTATTCTTCGTTGGGGACGCGACGCCGTTGATCACGACGTCCTCGTAGTTCAGGAAGTGACCCGAGCCCACGCTACCGTTCTTTCCAGTACTCTCTGTTAAAAAATTCATAATATTTAGAAAGCGTACTTAATTTATTTCACTAATTGTATCATAACTGTTGGTATAGAACACTGGTCATTTTTACATTAGGTAATTGAAAACAATTTGTTCGAAATGGTAAAAAATTAAATATAAATATAGAGTTCTAATGATTGATACAAGTAACATCACGTGACTAAATATGGCGTCCAAAGCATGCCCTGAAATATATCTATATATATTAACTTTATTTCTGTTAAGTTTTCATCAAGAATTTTAAATTAAAAGTATGTGCTGAATTTGCCTTACAAACACAATGTGGATGTACTTTATCATATCTACCCTTCTATTTTTCGGTTAACTTTGAAACAAATACAATGTGACGTCAATTTTTCATTCTTATTCAACCAACCAATCATGAATATTTTTATCATGCTTCATTTATTTGGTAATCTAAGAAAGAAAAAACAACTAAAAACAATATCGTAACAAAAACTTATTAATTACCGGGCGAATAGCTCTCGTCCAAACTCGACACCGAGTTCGTGTTCTCCGAGATATCCAGACTATCCTCGCAGATGATATTGTTATTCAGTATATTCTCCTCTTTAACAGTCTTCACGGGATGATCCGTGATCTCCAGGCCCTTCAACAGATTCTGCTGGTGCAGCCAACTGAGCGACGTCAAATCGTCATCAGACTGTCCGCTGCCCGGTTTCTCGTCGCCAGGCTCGGGTTTGGGTATCATGGAAATTTCTTCCTCCTCGATGACGATCTCCTCGTCGTGGCCGACGGTCGTCTCCTCGACGAATTGCTCGTGGTGATGATGATCGTCAACAACAGCACCGCCACCGCCGCCGCCGCCACCACCGCCATCCTCTTCTTTCATGCTGAAGGCGTCGCAGAAGCCAAAGACGCGGGTGACGACGGGACCGGTGTCCGTTGCGCCCACGCCCGTGTCCACGTCCGATGCGTCGGGCCTGTCAGGTGCCATAGTATAGAGGGTTCCGGTTGCGGTACTTCAGTCACTGGAAGAATAAACGTCGGTTAGTTTTTCTTTTTGGTAAACATTTTTAGGGAGATTAGTGAGGTTAAGTTATGTTTTGTTGGTAATACACGTTTTGCCAGTTTTAGTTGACAAAAATCACTAGATTTATAGGTATTTTATCATTTATATAGGAACTGCAGGAAAAGTACATTGTTTTCTAGATAATGATTGATTAATTTATTTATCGTTAACAAGTAGCATCTTATAATTTCAAATTATTAGCTAAACTCGTTGTTTACCATCTACTTTAGTTAATAGATTATGCAAATTTCTAAATTTTCTCCACCAGCATAGATGCAATATGCAGGCGAACCTTGTCCAACTATCGGAATTCATCCATCAAAGTTTAATACACGAACTCCACCTAAGTCTCCGGAAACCTCGAAGGCCAGACATCCTAAACGCCTAATTTAAAGTTCCATCTCGCAACAGACATCCAGACACAATATTATCCCTTCCCCCTTGACCTCTCGTCCATCGCTAATGACGGCGCAGGAATTTAAAATTTTCGGAACATCCGGCGTGAATTTCATTAAAAGTCCCCATCTTTCTCTCTCCTTATAACGGTATATCTCCTCGGCGCATAAAATCAGTTATAAGATACACGGGTACGTAACTCTCCAGTTCCATCGGCGCACGCGACGAGTCTAATTTCAACGCCTCTCTCTCGAGATGCGCGCGGAATAAAAGGAAGGAACTCGCGTGGCAGCGATGCCGGCTAACTACTATACACTCCTTTCCGAAAATAGAGTACGCGCCGGTTTCGGCGCTGCGAAAGGAAAGGAACGCGACGGCAGACAGAGGGGAGAGAGAGAGAGAGAGAGAGAGAGAGGAGCGAGTGAGCGAGCGCATTTTATTGCGGATTTTGAGACGCTGCGCGTGAGTGATTTGTCGATGTGGAGTTATACAGTTTTGGAGTTTTGAAGAGACGTTAATATGTTGGAGGCAGGAATCTGTTCTATCGGCATGGCTATTTAGTTAAATTTAGATTGTTTTTTTAGTGGAAAATAGAACGCTGCGTGTTCTTAAAGACGAAAAGTTGGTAACACGTAAACATGTCATAAAATTTTTATGTTCATTTTTCGAACGAGATAATTATGTTGGAAACACTAAATGTCGTGAAAATCAACAATCTTTTTTAAATTATGAGTATTTGTATAAACATACAACATCCACTTTTATATTCAATAAATCGTTAAAATTTAAATTCTATATAACAAATGTGAATTTTCACCAAAAGAGTGAGGCACGCTTCAGCATCATATTTGCACACGTCGAAATTAAATCGTTCGGCTGAATTGATTTTCTCCGTTATCACTCACGCACTAAAACATATTTAAAATGCGAAACAATGTGTAACGTGTCAACGAAGCTGTTTAGACAGCTGTCCCATTATTATCGCTCATCATCACTAAGACATCGCCCACCTGAAAGAAATATATTCCTAAAACCATGCCTGCACGCGTTTATCGAACCGCACGCTACTTCGGAGAAAAAAAGCGGAGCAGCGAAAGGAAGGTTCGTCGACACCGCGGCGCAGAGACGCCGAAAAGAGAGACAGAGTGAGAGAGAGAGAGAGAGAGTCGATGATTCAATGTTAAGAGCGAACGCAAAACAATGGGGCGAAGAAAAAGAAGTCGTGATTCACAGCGGTGGGTGTGTAAATATATCGGTGAAGTTGAGGCGAAGTTTATTATAGTTTACAGGGAATATTTTTCAGAGAGATAAGAGAGCGCTTGGTTTCACAATCTGAAGGCGACAGAGCCGTGGGCAGATATTGCGCTCTCGTATAAGTAGGTTTCGGGAATTTCGAAATTAACAGAGTAGATGCTTCAACTTCGAGCAATTATAAAAGTTTATTTTAAACTTCACTTTCACTAGCTTTCAGAGCGATACAGTTCTACGACGATCAATTATTCGCCATTTGCGTAATACCTGCATACACGAGGCGACGACGCGCAACATTGTAATGTATATATATCACATACGCCTTGACGGAGAAGAGACAGGCTAAAACGCCGCGCGATCTTTTGAGCGCAGCAACGACGCATCATCCGCGCACCAATGTCTCGAACACGTCCTACTTTGGATGACGCGCATTTACATAACCTATAGATAAAATTGTGCACACACGACGACGCCGCTGTCGCGGATGAATATTCCAATGGCGCGATGCGGAATCACTTGAACGGAGAAAACAATAATAAGCATTATAGGAATTTATAATGAGATCCGGCGACATGAGGTGTCATGATCACTACGAACATAACCTAAAATCCGCATAAACAATAGTTATAAACAAATCGTCGAGGACGATGCCGTTGTCGGAGCAGGAAAAAAATAGCATCCACGTAAACATGCCAGAGCGAAGCGCGTGACGCAATTGCCCTCACATAACCAACAAATCAATCCTCTATCGCACGCGCTCCGAATGCTGTGATATACACGGAAGAGCCCATAACCACGAGGAATCACTGTGCACGACACTTGCAGCCGCACCTAACCTCCACACCTCGATTTTCCGACTCCGAAAAAGGTAAACAAATGCATCTTCAGCTCCCCCGCTCTCTGTAGCGCTAAACAAATACACCTTACACGCGCACTTACACTGTATATACACCGCGTGATAATGACAACAACAAAAACAACGCGGTATGGTATATACACACGCACACAACGCCAAACAAAGCGTAGATATAGAGAGAAGGACGCGAGCGGAGTGTTTTGTAAACCACTATATGCGATGGTCGTCCCCGTGCGCGTATATATTATATGTGCGCGCTCTCGCGCGTGCTTCTTCTTTGGGCTTCCTATAGAGCTAGATATATGTGCGAGTATGTGTGCGTGTATACGCTGTACACTGTGCGTCGTTGCGAGGATAAGGCCGCGTCTGAATTCGCGAGGTTTATTCGAGCAGGGAATGAATGACACGTGCTGTGTAGAGAGTGGAACGATATATGTTTATTTGCGAATTAAAGCTTTATGGTTTTGGAGTATTTTTCGAAAATTTAATATAATACCTTTTTTATCATAAAAATGTAATAGGAATGATTTATTTCGATTATTAATATCGATTGAGATTTCTTTAACAGCTCGTATCCTTCTAGATTGTTCTATTGTCGCGCGCAGTGACTCTTGAAAACTATCAAAGAAAGTTTTTACCGACATCTATATAAATGTAACACTTGTAAATCATTTCGCTGATGGTCATTTTAAATAAACACTGGACAACACAAAGCCTCACTGAGTAATCCTACGATAGATAATAAATCGTAGACGATCCTTTGACCATTGTCTCATTGTCCTGGCAGGTATATATAAGTAGCATCGCGGAAATTATCCACGCCCAGGTATATAAGTTTAAGAACGGACTCATTACGCAGGTATATTTACGGTAATTTATGGACTGAGCCCTGAACCCCATAAAAATAAACTTCACCATCAGCTTACTAATACCAGCTAACTAATTTCGGAGATTGGATGCACTTCCCCATGGCCGTTTTGCTTATCTTACAGTGTATTTATCACGCCCGCGCTACACTGGCTGACTTATCGGCCGGTATCTTGTAGCCGCCCATCCTCGGTCTAGCGCAGTTAATTATAGATAGACGCTTTAAAAGATCGAAAAACAAACTATACACTCTAATAAATAAAAATGATATTAACTTGCACCATAAGGCTTCACTTCTCAACTAGTGCAAATTCGAGAAAACGTATAAAAAATACATTTAAAATTACTTCGAATATATACATCAGACTCCGATATTTCCTATCCACTCCTATATATTTCCAACGATAATTGCCTAGTCCTACAAGATGCATAATAAAGTCTGCATGGCCGGATCGATGAGGCGAATTCAGACGCGGCCTAAGGGGAGCCACCGAAGAAGGAGAACGCCAGCAGCAGCCATCACATTCATCTATATACACACACTCCCCGGCAACACGCATATCTATACACACACGCTGCTCGCACTATACATCTTTATCTCTCTCCTTCTCCCGTTCCCGCACATCCTCGCGCAGAACATCTTGGTGGCGTCGCAGCGCTCGTAAACACGGCAAGACGACGCTCTCTCTGGTCATTATTATACTACTTATATATATATACGCACGCTACCGTGGAAAAAGAAAATGCGCGTCTATACCCATGTACACGGGGGAGGAAGAGGTTGAGGGGGGAGGGGCAAGAAGGAAAACTTCTTGGCTGTCACGTGGTGCAGGAGCACCAAATAGTCGTCGTCGGGAAAGTGCTAACATGGCGTCCGCGAGAGAGCCTCTTCCTCCGCGTCGCGAGCGCGTGTAAACATAACCCTTTTTTACCCGTGGAGAGCTGGCTACGCGTTATGTAAAGTGGCAATAAGATGCGCGCGCTCGCTGGGCACTTGCGCCCGTGAGAGAGACGCAGAGAGAAAGCACGCCGCGTGCGCAATGAATATTGATGCGACATCTATTCTCTATTAACTCCCCCTTATACTTGTCAGCACTAAGCGCTACCAAGGCGTATAATATGTTTATTACGCTATGTAAGTACTTATGAGGATTGTCGAGGTCTTGTGATTGATGGGATTTTTTTTTATAGTTATGCTTTGGTTTGATTTTTAATTTTCTGGGGTGTATTGTAGAGTTGCTTGTGTTTCTTGGCTCTCGGGTTTGTATTATGTTGGTATTTATTCAGGTTGATAAAATAATGTTCAATGTGCACGCAAGTAGCACTTATCATAGAAAGTACTTATCATGTCTCCTACTTTAACTTATTTTAAAAGGAAAATTGTTTTCACTGCCGCAGTTACGTCACTCACTATAGGTTACGACTCACACGATATGATGCTCTTGGAGATTACTGGAAAATGCCGGCAATTTGTTTTGTAATTCGGTAGGATGTGTAGGTACATTAATTGTGGTCTGCGTGTTATAAGTGGTTGCGGCTAGAACTATGGACATTTTTCTGGACAAACTAGGAGCGCTTTTTTCCATCGAATAGATTGCTTCTTACGTATAGTACGAGATTATTACCAAGAACGAAGGTTCGGAAACGATTATAAAAGTTTTGCTCGTATCGATTCAAATAAAACGTTCTTTATTTCCTTATGCTAATCTCCGTTGCGCCGAGTTGCACGATACGCCCATAACTTCGCCAACTAACGATAAGCCATTTCGCGAAAAAGCACGTAAGTATAAAAAGCGAAAGGCGCAGAGTAAGTAGAGGAGAGAAAAGAGAGGATAGAAAGGAGCGCACACGCCTTCCCTTCGCGCTGCTTGTCTCCCCGAGAGACACTTTCAAAAATTCACTGCGGGAAAAACCCCATCGCGGTTCACGTTTATCCCTTCCATGTATAAGTACTGATACCGCACACCCTCGTTTCCCCTCGCTTCTTGTACCTGTGCTAATTTGTGCCCTTTAATCACAAGTCTTTACTTTCGTCTGCGAGTTCGCTTTCACGGGAGATTGTTAATTAGTCCGGCGCGTTTATGATAAAAGTACAGATTGAGAGCGATTTTTTTTAAAAGATCGTGATATTATCATTGTTATTTCAAGTACCATTATTCAAAAGTTCGTTAATTAAATGATTTCATATTTTTTTAAGTCATTAATAATTATTTTCAATTTTTTTTTAATCCAAAAAATTGACATTAGATTTACGTAACAATAAAAATTGTTGAAAAACCATTATTATATCGTTTAAACAAATTTACTTGCCAAAAATATCTTTTTTCTTATTTTTATATTATTAAAAACACCAACCTCGTGTTCGAATCGACCGCGGACCGATGCGCGCAGCTCCGATCGCGCATGACGCTCGCGCACCTATATAATACCTATATGCACACGTAGCAGACATCAGAGACACACACACATGCGTACATTCCATCTATAGGTATTTCTCTCTCTCCCTCTCCCACGAGTTTATATTCGACGACGATGGCGCGTCGGCTTGTTTATCCGGCCTCCCCCAGCCAGCACCGCGACATCAAAATGGCGTCCCACCGCGCGTGTGTGTAATCATGTATACGTATGTATGCGTACACGCGTATAATACACGCACACATACTTACCGTCCGACCCTTCCTCGTGTCCTACTTTTCACGCGTCTCGGCCCTTAGCGTGCCCACGAGGTTGAATATTTTTTCCCACGATGAATTTAAAAGGGATTGTCAAAAGAATGTTGACAATGGCGAATGGAATCGAAGGGAGAACGGGTTATGCGACATTTCAGCGTGGCTCGAGACTGATAAGGACAGCCGCGAGCGTGATATTGTTGCACTCTGGCGCGCCTAACCTCAAACTTGATGAACAAATGCGGACCTCAAGGATGGAACAAGCAGCCGTTGTTTATGCATTTTGACATTACCTTTTTCTCACTCGATGCTCTGCACACCCTGTCAGCGACGGTCTTAACAAGCTACAAGAATTTTTCACAACTAATTGGTGTTTATAAACACAGACGCACGGCAGGTGCAAGCGCGCACGCAGTCCCACAACGGGAAATATATAACTGTGTATGCACTTTTGAACGACTTGAAGGATTTTTGTAGAACTGCACTCTTTGGCGTCACGTTGTTCTCGACACGTGGAATACAGACGGCATTTTTGCACGAGGGAAAAATCAACAACAGCAGAAGGAGCAGAATTCACGCGCCGCGTCGACAGAGTGGAAAACGCGTTGTTGCCTCTCAAGCTCCGCGCGATACAGTGTAGTCAACCTTAGTGTGCGACTGGGCGCTTCGTGTGTTCTCTCCGCTGGCACGTGTCGTCTGCTACACACCAGGGAGAGAACGCGCACATCAACTACTCTTGCGTTCTCTTTCTCTCTCTCTCTTACTCCTTATGCGCCTGCTACATACATCCTCTCTATACACACTCGGACGCTACTGCTGCCGCCGCTGTGGTTACATAAAGGCGACACACAGAGAGGCGCAGCCAACGGGAGAGCGGCGGCGCATGTATGTAAATAAACGGCGACGCTCCTGCGATATGATATGTCGAAGCACGCGAATTTTCGAAAAGCGCGTTCGAATCGCCGTTTTCGAAATTCAAACGCGTTCGAAAAGCTTCCCTGATGTTGACATGTTCGAAAGCTCGTCCGCTAGATAGTGTGCGACACGTGCGCGTACCTATATAGGGTAATGCGTCTCGTGTCAGGTATAAAGTATACCTAAGATGCAAAGGCGCGAAGCGATGAATGTTCGGTCGAATTACGAATATCGGGGCGTCGGAGGAATTTGTATACGATCGACGAATTCGCGCTATAAGCGGGCGCGATAACGATTACGAAATCGCGGTGCGCGCGCGCGTGTGTGAGCTGCAGCGCGACGATGTCGTCGCGCTCTACACACGAAAAATGGCCACACGGCATCGTCAGTCGCGGCTGCGCGTACACATATATACTCTTATATGCACACGCACGGCGCGGCGTCGTTTTGCACATGTAGGTATATACGACGAGGGGAGGTGAGAGAGCGTGTATGGCGAGGGGAGGGCGCGCACTCGCGTCGATGGCAACGAAAATCGCCAATTTCGCGGAAAATTATATGTATGCGGAAAAACCTAAAATATGACAACGCGCACGCGACGACGCGGAAAAGCTCGTGCTTGCGGTGCAAGGTTAGGTAGAACGACGAAAATCGACGGGAAAAACGAGCTTTTCCCAAATTACAAATTGAAGATTATTTTCTGTATAACTGGAAAATCTCGAAAAAAATGCCGAAAGCTTCAGACACGGACAGTGTGCGCGAGAACTTCGTTATGTCTGTTTTCCGCCGTAATCGCAAGCTGATGCGCGCGGCCGCTGCGTGCTGCCGCTTTTGGCTTCTGCTTGTGTATTCTCTATCGTCCGATTTTTTGCACTTTGAAACTCGCGCACCGCACTCGCGAAAGCTTCCCCCGTCATTATGCCGTGAGAACGCCTCGGGTCGTCGATTTATAAAAAGGAGGTTACTTACGTGCTCGGCAAGACAGACGTTGTCCTCGGCGGATTTTCGAAAGACGAGCATCTCTCAAGTAAGAGACTCGGGCCACACTCTCCGTTCCGTCGTGTCGCACACTCTCTACACACAGGGGCCAGCTGATCGGGGCGCCATGTTCTGACGTCACCACGCACCGCTGCTGCGCCGTGCGGTGCTGCTGCTGCTCCAGAAAAACGTCACGGGGAACTGCCTTCGCTTTTCATTGGTTGATGGCTAATGTGCACGCGCGCCACAGTCAATCGATAATCGAACCAAAAACGCTGCATCGGCAGGCGGTTATTTGAATTTTTCTTAATGGGATCGTAATGAGAGAATTCTAGGTCTTGTTGATGTTTCCAAAATTAAAAAATTAGGTAACGTGTACTTCTGCTTATCTGTTTAGAGGAAATTAATACTTCCTGATACTTAAGAAACGAAATGATTAGGTTTGTATGGATTTGAATTTACCGCTAAACTACAAACTACAATTGACGTCATTTTCCCACACGTGTAATATGACAGTATTGATTTTTTAGGTGCTCGTAACGTTACGAAAAATGACGACATCAACACAGTATCGAAATGCAAATCAATAGATCTCGACATATTTTGATTCAATTCAAGTTTAAATTTTAAAAGTTATTAAGCTCCGAGCTTTATGCTCTATAATTTTCTAGAAGTTTTTTAAAAACTACGTTAATTTAAAAGTTTAGTATATAGTAAATATTTAAGTATCTAATATTGTTAAAATATTTAATTTTGAAATTATTAGCAAATAAAACTTCATATATTGAAATAATATGAAACAATACGTACAAAATGTTACCCTTTACTGATGATCAATGTGAGTGAATACAACGCTTCACTTTGATACAACGTGATATGATGTGTGTATTCCAAAATGCGTGTTTTGCTAAATGTTTCGGAGTGCTCCAAATTCTTTCGCAGTGCTTCAAAATGTTTCGGAGTGATCCAAATTGTTTTACACACTAGTAGCTTGGCCAAACTTGCAAGACAATTGCAAGACGGCAACAAGTTCACAATTGCAAGTTCTGTTAACTTCAGAACGTTTTCAAATACTTATCAGCTAGCTTCATGTCTATAGTACTTATAATATTTTGCAAAAAAGCACATGCGTTTCGGAATACGTGCAATAATTTGACTATATACGTTGATAAGAAACAGTTTACTGACATAAAAACGATAGCTTCATTGTCATCTTAATGGGTAAAGGACGAAGACGCATTCGACCGTATATATACGCACTCACTTTTTGTCGTCCTTTTTTATTTTATACTCTTTCTTCTGATAAAACCTTCAAACAGAAACACATGTAAAATTGCAATGCAATAATTGGACCAAAAAAATAATTTGCCTTTCATTTCACGTATAACAATGGTTAAAAAATAAATAATTGAATATAAAATAAAATATGATTCGTATTATGACATAAATATAAATTTTTAATAAATTTGTCAATAGATGGAAAATTTAAAATTCGAAATTGTCATGCAATATTAATATACCTAACATTTTTATATTTCCTCGGTGCCGAAATCTACTTTTTCATACGCGTTCGATTAGGTATCTGCGCAGAAAATATCACTTGTACGCATGCGTTTGGTTAGCGTGGGAAAAGTATTCAAGAATTTTCTGCACATATAGAGATAGAAAAAATAGTGTACGAAACTTGTGTGCAAGGTGATTTTTGCACTCGATTTATTGGTCGACAAATACGATTATGGTGCGAGAATCCTTTACTTACATGACGAATGACATAATTAATCCAAATAAATATTTAAAACAAAAATAATCAATTTTTGAACATTCTTGTCACCTTTATATTAATTATACATTGAATAATGGATCGTGTATTTAGAACTTGACGATTTACACAATAAATAAGAAACACGCTAACCGCTATAAAAGTTTTGGAAATTTTTTATTTTGCAGATAATGATACTTTTTTTTAATTATTTTTCTCTTATGAGGCGCCAACTGCTATAGCTTTTCTGCAATTTCGGAGCGCTTCAAAAGTATATTATGTAGATTAGGTATGTGCATAATATGGATCATGTAGAGCATTTCCCGCATCAAAATGCATGGATCACCCGATATGTAACGCGTGTGTTATTTATCTAACCTTATATTCCCAACGAAAGGTACTTCGCATCAGCCCGTGAAGCGTGCACCTATTTATAAGCACACACGTATCCTAAGAAACCGGAGGCCGTAATAAGGTCAATCCATCACTCCTCGCAACACTTCCGAAACAAACAACAAATCCAATCCTCGATCCAACAATTATATATATAGGCTCTCCTCCGCACCGTTGCGGCGCTGCGCGATCTCGTGCGCCCTCTCACCAAAACAGCCGCATCATAACCCCTGAATGCACACCTACATCCACCCACACACACACTTGGAGGCAGCACTATAACAGCTGATAAGCTCGCCCCCCGGAGCATAATATAAGCAGCAGCAAGCAGCAGCGCAAGTGTATAACATTATACGTGCGCCGAAGCAGGAAGTGCGCGACCAACGGCGCGGCTCGTCGTTGTTGTGTGTGCGCGCGCTTGCTCGCGAAGAGAGAGGAATATCGCGACAGGCGAGCCTCCGTTTTTGCGTCGCATTGTTGCGCGCGTCCGCGGAGTCAGATAGAGAGTGCGAGAGAGAAAGAGTTTATCTCTCCGGCTGTCAGAGCCCGAGCATCGCACGCTCTATTAGCCATCACGAGTGTATAGTGTAACCGCTAATACATAGGTACATGTATATACGCGGTTTCTGCGTGATAAGGGCAAAAGGCGTATAAAATAGTGCAGCAGAGGTGGAGGGGAAGTCGTGGTGCATCATCTCTCTACTGGCGCGAGCTCGCGACAAAAGTAAAAGTCACTCGTGAGACTCTGCATTGCCTTGAAATGGTTCGGTGAGTGCAGTGTATATATATATATACATAACAGACTGTATGTGTGTATGGGTACGTGTGTTTATGTAGTAGCACACTGGTTCGTTGGGTTTGTGTGTACATTTGGACAGAGAGAGTGAGAGAGAGTAGGTTTCGCAAGGTAAAGAAGCTGGCTGGATGAGTAAGGAGAGAAACTGGTAAACGGCACAAGGATTTGGAGACTCTAGAGTAGGAGATTGACTGTTTACTATAATGGGTGTGTATGTGGTAGGTAAGGTACATTTGATGTTGATGGGAATCAGTGTATAAGCTGGGATTGACCAGAGGTGGTGTATGTAAATAGTGAGTTTCAAAAAGTTTTCTTGTGATTTTGAGAAATTGAAGATGGATTTTGACAGTTGAGTATGATTTTTAAGTTAAATTTTTGATAAATTTTGAAATTTATATTACTTTATCTGTAAAATTAAAATGTTTATAGTTCCTAAGCTTCATAGTTGTTTATTAAAACATCTAATTTGAATAAATAATTCAAATCAAGCTAACAGTTTTATCAAAATTTCAAAACAATATACTTTAATATGAATATATCATTTGTGTACCTTAATTAAAGTAAATTATAAATCCAATAACAAATTTTTCATAAAATTTTTATTATACTTGATTCTTGAGGAGAAAAAGTAAGACAAGATAAAATTGTTTTGCTTTGGAATTAAAGTGACTGAATGTATCATTAAAAACCGGATAAGTTCAATACTTGGTGAATACTATGTATTTATTTTACCCAGTTGAGATTTCATAATCTGATGTTATTGAAAATATACTCTCTTATTCAACTGAAATTTCCGTTATTTCATTAACTGTAACTTTCAGCTGAAACACATAAAAGCAGATGCTTGACTTAAAAATAGAAGCATGAGTAATTAATCATATATTAAACATAAAGAAAATGCAATAAGGTATTGAAGATCTGTTTGATAAAATTTGTGTTTGTCAGCAGAAACTTGTTCATTTTTAATATTATTTATTTATGGTTTATATATTTATTTTTAAAAATAAATTATTAATTGAAAATTTTTTCATGTTCAAATTGAACTTATTTTTTAATTACAAAAAAAATTAATGAATCATATGATATGACTTAAAAGCTTTAATTATAATTTTTTACCATTACAATTCTGCAATTCATACAATTGCATCATCATATATGGTTTAACTTTTCATAATCTCATAAAACTATTCATAATCTCTAGTTTCAAGTTCAAGCTGTAATGTTTTAATTTCACAACCAAAACTTAATATCAAAACTTTGATAAGAATTGCTGTTTCATAGCAATTTAATTTTTACTTTCACTTTGTTTTGTACACAAAAGCTATAGTTCTATAATAAATACTGACTTGTTAATATATTAGGTGAATGATACCAGTTAACAGAAAAATTCTTATATCCTGTATCAATTATAATTCTTATTATTTTAGGGTTTATTTTCAAATATGAGTGCTTTTGGACATGGTAACTGGATGACGGGTAACTACTATAATTTATGGAAAACCCATAAGGGGGATCCTGCTCAAGGTTCAGCCATCATGCAGAGCCTTGATGAAAATCCATCGCTCAATAATCCATCACTCAACAACCAATCTTCTAGAAGCAATGAATCAGTATCACTCCATGGAGCAAACTCATCGATTGACAGTTCAAAATCAGACAAGGATTGCGAAGATTTACAAAGTTTCCTGCTAATTGATGGCCACGAGTACCTCAAGGTATAATTTTTTTTTATTTTCTAGCTATAGTAAAATGATTTACTTACATAACAAATGACAAATGACTCATTTTTTTTCTTCCAAGCACTTTTTATATTGTATAATTCTTTTTTGTTTCTTGAATTATTTTTATATATGGTTATAAAAATATAATTTTTTATAATATGCTAACAATGCTTATCAAATCAATATAAAATCAATATAAACAATTATCTAATAAAGCTCATAGGTACTTAAATATTATTTTTATTTTTTTTTTATCATCATTTTTTTATATATATTAAACAGAGTCCAACGACTCGTTTTCAGGTCTCCAATTCGGAGCAATTCATCCAGAAGCTCCGCTGTCCGGCGAACAACGAGCTCAAGGTCAAGGTTGTCTCGATTTTCGGCAACACGGGCGACGGCAAAAGTCACACGCTCAATCAGACTTTCTTCGGCGGTGCTGAAGTCTTTCATACGTCGAATGAGCAGAGCTCCTGCACCCTGGGCGTATGGGCGGCCTTCGATCCCAAATTCAAGGTCATCTGCCTGGACACCGAGGGTCTGCTCGGCATCACTAGTCACGAGAACGCTCGGACGAGGTTGCTGCTGAAGGTTTTGGCTGTATCGGACATCGTGGTTTACAGGACGAGATCGGAGAGGCTGCACAGAGACATGTTCACGTTTTTGGGCGGCGCGTCCAGGGCGTACAGCCATTACTTTCAGGCAGCTCTGCAGGCTCTAAGCCAAAGGGAGGGCATGAGCTCGGCGAACACACTCGGGCCTAGTGTTATTATCTTTCACGAGACCAGGCATACGAGACCCTTGACGCAAAGTAAGTTTTAGGATCGACGTTATATTTTAAAATAATAGTTAAATAAAAGCTTGAAGAACGATGGTGACTGAAATAATAACTAACAATTTAAAAAACCGAAGAAAGGAAAAATATGAAAATGTCGGTAAGAACGCGATTTTAAACAGGCCTTCAGTATTTCAAATCGATTTAAAAAAAAATTTTTTTTTAAGAATTTTCCTAATAATTCTCGAAATAATAACTTCAAACGTGAACAATCTAATAAATATAGTTTCGTTCTTAATGACTAATGATGCCCGTTAGTTACAATTTACGATGAACTATAAATTATAGATATGGAATCTTAAGTTGTTATGTCTGCCCAGAAAGAGTTCAATCCACGTGTAAACATAGACAAAAACGAACACGCGCGGCACGATAATGGCACGATAACATAGGCTATCAATCCTTATTTATTAGAGATAATTCTTCTCACATATAATATTTATTATCCACCAATTGGTGTAAAAAAGATAAAAAGAAAATTCACTATTCAGCTTTATCAGAAAGCGCAGAGGATATCCTGCGGGACCGTTTTGCCCAGACGGAGCACGAGATCGAGGCGTTCAGCTCGATTAAATATGTCGGCGTGCAGACGTCGAATCCGCCGACGGATTATCGTCCTCTAATAGCTGCCATCGACAAAGAACTCGAGAATACGACTGTGCGTTCGGCCAGGAAACCGCAGCTCGTCTACAACACGCTAAAAATGCTGAATGATAAATTTTCTGGAGAAATTGAGAACGTCAAGAATATCCTGTTTCCCGACCAATACTTCACCTGTCCGTCCAAGTGCTACAGCTGTGGCTGTAGGTGCCAAAATAGCATGGGGCATATAAGGGAGGGCAAACCTCATGCCAGTGATGTCAGGTAACTTTTTTCCTGTGTTGTACTGTAAACGCCTATACCGATCCTACTAAAACCAAGTTTTTTTATTCTCGTTTATTCTTTATACTCCCCAATAATACTTCATTTAACCGATTTCACTAGCCAAGTCAATTTTCACCTAACATCTGACATTGTATCGTAGATGCCGATATCAGCACCAGTACGAGAACCTGATGTACATCTGCAAAAAGTGCCACACCAATGGCAACGAGGTCGTCGTGACTAGTCGAATGCAGACGCAGAACGACAACAGCTGGTACGGTCTAGCCAAGTATGCCTGGTCTGGTTATGTGATTGAGTGTCCGAATTGTGGTGAGATTTACCGTAGCAGGCAGCACTGGTTCGGCAATAAGAATCCCGAGGACGCAGCTGTGAGGACAGAGATCACACACGTTTGGAATGACGTAAGTTTTTTTTAATGTTGATGTTGTTTACAAAAATATTAGTTGATTATAATACAAAATAACTTTTTAAAAAGAATAAAGTAAAATTTAAAATTTATGTTGCTACTGACACTTGTGTAGAAATATATTTTTGAAAAATATTGAAAACATAAAGAAAGTAAATGCAATAAGCGTTATCATTGTCTATAAACGACCAAAAAAGGTCTCATTACCGACATTCAAATTGTCTATGATATTTCAGTACTCACAAAATTTTTCACATAACAGCATACTATTGGTTCTTACTAAAGAATTTTCTATTGTGAAGAGTATAGTCACAATATTTGAAAAGTACTTTTTAGTCAATAATAAAAAAATAAAACATAAATCACGTATCGAAAACCTTATTTTAATTCTTACCACCTTTACCGATGCAGATAAACATGTCGATAACATCGCAAAATACCGCCCAGCGCGTCGTCGACGGCGTCTCCTACCTCAGCGAGGCCGTCGCGAGCGTCTCCCTCCAGCCGACGAAGATGCTCTCCGCGTGGGTAGCCGACCAGATCGCTCCGAGCTACTGGCGTCCGAATAATGATATCCGCCACTGCCACAAGTGTAGAACGCTGTTCTTACCGACGGACACCAAGCATCACTGCCGCGCCTGCGGCGAAGGTTTCTGCGCCCCTTGCTCCTCTAAAAACAAGTGCGTACCCGAGAGAAATTGGTTCACACCCGTGAGAGTCTGCGACGACTGTTACGACAAGGATGCGAACTCGAATGAGGAGAACGGTGGAGAGGATGTTGTGGGCGATGATACGAATGTGAGGAAGGTCACCGAGACGGTAGTTAATACATTCACGGGGACCGTCGGCACAGTTTTGACGTACTCCAAGTGTAAGTATTTTTGCTTAGAGAAACAAAAGTGTATTTGCTTGGTTTGAGAATTTTTCTTTTTATAAATATGAGTGAAATGGTCTATTTCAATTGGCAATAACGATATGTGCATTGTTTTTGTAAAAACGTGTAGAAATATATAAAATAAATTATGCAATATCTTGAAAAAATATTTCATAATTGATTCATGTTTTTCGATTTCCAATTCAAACAAAAAACAATTATTTTTTTTCAAATATTCACTATTTATAGAAGTTTGACTGTTTTTATTTATTTATAAGTTTAAAGATATTCAAGAGCTTAGTTAACAAAATTATACACCGATTAAAAGAATTCTTAGTTGACAGAGTGATTCTGATGCGTTATTGTGCTTTACCAATTCTAAACCATTTGTCAACTATTTTAGATTATATCTACAGAATAGATTGAAATTAAAATTCTAATTTCCACCAATTGTTATTTTTCAGCAATCATAAAAGACACTGCCCGACCTACCTACTGGATTCCCGACTCAGAAGTCGTCTGCTGCTGCGTATGCGAGTCCCTCTTTTGCGATACGCTGCCCCTGCACCACTGCCGCGACTGCGGCAAGGGCGTCTGCGCTGACTGCTCGCAAGGTCGTAAACCCGTACCGCGTCGTGGCTGGGACAATCCTGTGCGCGTCTGCGACGCCTGCATGAAGATCGACTAGCTCTGTACAGATTTGATTCGTTTTTTTATCCTTTCATTGTCGGTCGAGAGGCTTTACATTTTTCTGGGATCTACAATCGCGTGTACAGTCGTTACGTGCATTCCCCTCGGAGAAACATTTAGGCATGGCTTTCTTTTTGTAAATACAGGGATTTAAAAATTTTTTTTATCCATTTTCTTATTTTTATGGAAATACTGAAACTGTAGATACGCTTATTCCTGACGACGTTACTTGTATGATGAGTAACGTATATTATTCACGATTGGTTGCCTGATTCTGAGATTAGTCATTTAACTTATTAGTATGATACATCAATTTATTTTATATTCAATCCGAAGGCATTTTATACATATATTTACATATATTTTTCTACTAAAAGACTAAAATTTTCTTTTTTCTATAGAAATTTTCAAATTTATATTTGTTTTATAGTGATGAGAAAAAAGAAAAGAAAATATTAAAGCACACGAAGCATGTAAATACTTTTGAAGAAGAATGTAATACAAAATTTCATTACATACGTACAGCAGATTATAGATATGAGCCAATATTGGTCCTTCATTTTTTGCTTACGCGATTCCCAACAATATTCAAGATTATTTTTACATATGAAAAAATGTCCCCTTAGAAAACAGATGACAAATGAATATGAGAGGCTTGAATATTTTTTTACTCTAAATCTATTTTGTATTGTGAATTTTTTTATGTGCGTTTGAGATTTGAAATACCATTAAACGGACATGAAAATTAGGGGGATCTTCACACACAAAGTTCAAAAAGAAGTATTGCAGTTGTAAGAGAAACAAAATGTTAGTCAAGTGAGCTGTAAAAAAGATGTAGATTTGAGGCCATAGAAATGTAATGATAGTCAGCTTTCTAATGATTTAATTTAGACCAAAGTTTACTTTTTCTACTGCTACTTTTTAAATCTGAAACAGTGACTTATATTTATATATATATACAATCTATGATATTAAAGTTTATTTAATTTTTATTTGATGTTCGTATATTTAAGTGTATATAATAAAAGATAATTACTATGATAAAAATAAAGTATATTTACGTTAAAAAGAAAAAAAAATTATAAAATGTTATAAAACTTTTAAAAAGTACAAATATAATAATTTTAATTCTAATTATATTATCATTTTTCCAGATTTAGAGAGTACGCTGTAGCCTTTCGTTCAAAACAGTATGCATCCACTAGTGTTTTATTAGTAATAATTAAATAAAAATACAATATTTTCGTTTTTGCGTGTCGAAATGCGACACCTTATTGTAATCCGAATTACTCGTAATAATTCTACCGACCCTTTATTATATAGTCATTTTCCGAAAGTTACTGTTCTTTTTTGTACATAAAACATTAGACTACATAGCATACGTAGTTGTTTACTTATATTGAGATGTTGGTTCAGGACCGGACTGCGAAAGTGCAAACATGCCGCGTGTTTACGATTAGGCTGTGAAAGCGAGAGAGAAAGAATATAGACACTGGAAGCGTACTTGGATAGTGAGAAAGCGAGAAAGAGAAATTAGGAGGATAAATCACGATGAGACTTTGGTAACACCAGAGTCCCTGCTATTCCTATATAACGTCCTTCCTGAAGTTTTCGTGTTTGTAATAGATGTTTAGCTGTTACATTCCACGAGTGTGTAGGGATATAAACTCTGGCCAGTTGTCGGCGAGAGAGATAGTAAATTCTTAATAAGAATGATTAAGCAGAACTTTATCGGATCAACCAGATTGCAAACATTGTAAAAAAAGAGTTGTCTCTTTTGCGAACTACCTGTCTTTCTTACAAATAAAAGAATAGTCACAAGTTGAAATTGTTCTTTTTTTTTATTCATATCCATAAATTTACATAAATAATTGAAGGTGTCCTTAAAAAGTCCAATATTAAATCTATAGTATATAAGTGCATTAAATGAAGAGAAGTTACTTTTTAATACTCTCAATAACTAAAAATTATGAAAATAATACTTTTTGTAGTTGCAGGACCTACAACGCGTTACACCAAGTTACAGATTTTACGTCCATGGTACGAACATTATTTTTTCATGTAACAGGTGTTAATTGATAATGTAAAAGATACTAAAATATTTATTTACTTAAAATAAAAATATTACAAGAAATAAGATAATTAATAACATATAAATTACTTGCGTAAGATGTCCTTTTAAAGATAGTTTTTACAAATCTTTAGAAAACAAAGCGAAAAGTAGAAATTTTAGGCCCATTGCTTGCAAAACAGTACATTATACGCAATGAGTTTGCAAAATACCTATACGCACGTGTTGCAACTCGTCATTTCCGCATAAAAAGGCGTTATCTCAGGGTCCGATTGAAAAACGTGTTATCTTGCGTGGTAATGTTTTTCGCTTCAATTAATATTTTTTTTTTTTTTTTTTCATACTTTAAAAAATGACTAGCCATTTAATTTTGTCACGTTCTAGAGCTTTTAGCTTTTATAATAATAAATCGCCCTTTATTTTTTGTTCATTTACTAGTGGTTTAATTCGTCATAGGTCGTTAATATAAATATAGAAGCGAAAAACATCATTACGCGAGATAACGCCTTCTTCAACTATCTTCCGAGGTCTTTTTCAACCGGATCCTGAGATACCACCTTTCTATGCGGAAGCGATGTCGTATAATATTTATTCTAACTGCAAAATGCACAAAATTCTGTTTTGCGCACCTCTCATTTCAAAGGAGCTGTCTGCCCAAACCTAGGGGGACCGGAAGGGCCCTTAGTGGAAAGTGGAGCATACTCGCATAGGCCGGAAGACTGGCTTTTTCACAAGGACATCCTGAGGCAGTGTAAATCGCACGTCAACGCAGAAAGAAAGAGAGGATGGATCAGGGACTAATCCGAGGGAATCGAAAAATACCCTGACGCGGCTAGATTGAATCGCATTCTCGCGAAAAACCCGAAGGTCTGGCTGGAAGCTATTCAGCTGCTGACCGGAAAGTATGCAGCTTCGGATGAGGATTGCTTGCAACTACTCTTCAAAGCCAACTTTCCGGATTTTCATCCGCAAGTTGAGCCCCAGGCGCGACCTCACGAGGCAGAGATATCGAGGAGGGCAGCCTGGGATGTAGCCGCCCGCATACTTATAGTTTCGCAGGAGAAATTAGATGGTCTATCAGTAATTCTTTAAGGTTCCAAGAGCTGATTGGATACTTCCAGTTTTCTTGCACGAGGGTCTGGAGGTGCTTATTGGATACCTAGTCTAGGTCTCAAGAATATTTACTATAAATATATAATACTATACCTGGTTATCAAATTATGCTCACTCCTGATATTAGTATATGTTAAACATTTAAATTGTAAGTGGCCGCACTTAGGCTTCTTATTTTCACCATCATAAATCCAGTATCTTGATTGATAATTTTGATTTTAAAAAATCAGACAGTGTCCTAAAGAAGATTAGACTAATTTTACTGCAAACCAATGTCTTTTTACTCACATTTATAAAGTATCTAAGAAAGAGTATAGTACAAAGTTGAATCATATAGAAATTATAAAAAATAAATACTTAATAACGTATCAACCATCATTCAAACTCAAAGTTTATAATTCTTTTTTCAAACTTTCAATGACTTCAATATCGTAGTGCTTAGATACATGTTGCTCACTTGGAAATGGAAGTACAACTGAACTTCGTTCTATCTTAAAAAAGTGCGGACTATCTAATAAAATATGCACTTAGGCCGTAATACAATGTAGCAGAAAATTACTTGCTATGCCATTTTCTTGAAATATGAGCGGTTCAGGTGTCAGAGTAGAAACGTTGTACGCTGCTATAGAAAACATTTTTTTTCGTACGATCAAGGAATTCTATTTTATGGAATATCATAAATAACTATTCTTTTTCTTACGTAACTTCACGAGAGAACAAAACGATGTATATAAAATTGCAGCACATACGCGGGCTATCGATGAATAAGTAATATCGACGATCGTAGCATCTTCTCCGCAAGACTCTTCAAACGTCTTGACAGTCTGTACTTATCACTCAACATTGTTACTAGAAAACTTTCCTGCATACGACTACGAAATTTTATTTTATCGTAACATAAAATGCGAGTTTTTTTCGTTACTTCGTAAGAAACGGAAACGATGACTATTATTACATAAATTATTAATATCGAAGTACGTACAGGTGCCTTCTCCCAAGGCTTTTCACAAGGCAGATTATATTTATCACCCAACACTGTTACCAGACAACTACTGGTCTATAACACAACAAAGAAACTTATTCCATACACTCTAATAAAATGAAAAGAATAGGATGCCTCGATTTCGAATTCAGAATTTTGTCTCTCGCCGGCGTATGGCGTCCTATAGATTGGACGTCGAAATCCCAAAGAATTCTGTACAAGATCTACTCCTCATTTTGCGTCTTTGAGATCTTCTCAGTGGTCGTATTTCAGCTTCTGTTCCTCGCCTTCACGGAGATCAACTTTGAAGTCCTGACCGAGACGCTCTTCACGATGCTCACAATACTCACTGTGTGCACGAAGACGGTGAATTTCATCTTTCGCAGGGACGAGCTACTGGGCCTGGCCAATATGCTAACGAAGAGCTGGTGCGTGCCGCAGAATCCGGAAGAAGAAGAGATTCAGAAGAAGAGCAATAATTTGATCGAGTGAGCGATCGATTTTTAAATTAATTTATATACATTGCTGTTGAGTTTTTGAAAAAGTTTGAAGTCTGCGATTATTATTTGGTAATAAAATATGTATTATATTACTTGAGGTTTTTACCGAATAATTGATTTTGAATTTTGAATAATCAAAATTTATGGTTTATTATCTTTTGATTGGCAGCCATCGATGACGTTCACAGACTCGTGAATTAATGCCCGATTGAAAATATCAGAGCGTATTTCTGTACTGAAATCTGACTGTAATTCGGTACTTAATTCCGCGTGGAAATCCATGCAGAAATCAGTCCCAAAAACCCACTTGGAAATCTACGTGGAAATGTAATTAGAAATCCAAGTGATCGGTATAACGCCTCCATATATGTCCGGATTTCAATGCAGTTGTAGACGCGACACGATGGCTAGGATTTCTACACAGATTTTCACGTAGATTTCCAGGTGGATTTTTGGTATCAATACGAAAAAATCTATCAAACATTTTCTAATCCTTTTGTAAGCGTTTTTCATAGATTTCATAATTTCTTTCAAAACTCTCGATTTATTATAATCCGAGATTTTTCATATCTGTCCCATAGTTTTTTACTTTCATTGACTTTTCTTTCTACCCGATATGCGCAATTATCTTTCCAATGACCCTTCCACGCAGTCTTCAACAAATTCATAACATCATTTCTCCGCAGCCTCTACACGATCGTCCTGAACACACTGGGACTATCTACGGTGACCAGCATGGTATTGCTCCCTCTCGTCCGCAGCGACGCGCCCAATATCCTACCCATTCAGATCTGGCTGCCCCGCGCCATTTGGGACTTACACAAGCACAGCATGTGGTTCGTGTACGCGTACGAGGTTGTGTCGATGACTGTGACCGTGGTGGTGGACGCGACTGTCGATCCCACCATCAGCGGGTTCATGTGGCAGGCATGCACCCAGCTGGAGTTAATCAAACATCGGCTGAACCAGCTACCCGGGAAGTTGAGGAAGGCCTTCGCCGAGGGAAAGACGTCGAGGGAGACGCTGCTGAGGATCGAGAAGGAAAACCTCGTGCAGGCTGCGTTGCATCACAATTATGCTATCGAGTGCGCTTTCATTTGATTTATATTAATATTATTTTATAAGCCTATAAGTACCTAAATCGATCCCAATCAGGCAAATGATTTTTCGTAATCTTTGGTAAGCGCATTTAGACTTATCATGGATTTATCTCACCAGTAGTGGGATTAAGAAATACATTATGTGGCAATTTTACGTGTGTATTAAATACTTCTAGAAACGAGGAGAGATAATTTCAAAAGATTATGCATATTGGTTTATCATATTTTCAGCTGCCTATGAGCAAAGGTGTGCATATAACAACGAATTGTCAGGATGATTTACTTGAATCGTGAAATTGAATCATATTCAAAATGAATTAGATTCTTCTTTCAATTATACAATTGAATCAACATTTTTCAATCATGATTAATGTATGAATTACAATTGGATCATGAAAATTTAATCTTCATTTAAGTGTGTATATTATGAATAGCAAAAAAGAATTAGAACTTCATTTCCTTAATTTAGGAAATTAAATTACAATACCAGTGTGTTGTGTGTTATTGTACAAAAATTTTTTCCCAAAAATTCGACTTTAAACCTATTTATTTCTTGGATTAAGAAGATCAAATTCTTATTCATCTTCAAATTTACGATTCAATTGAATCTACAATTCAGATCACGATTCTTTTCCTTAATAGAATACAATCAATCGTAATTCATTTCAAGTCTAATGAGTCGTAATTAAATTAAATATCCAATTCAATTCCAATTCAATTCTTCTTTGTTAGTAATTATAGTTTCATAATCTTCTTAAGTAAATATTCAATGATTTAAAGCAAAATTGGGACCGATTCAGGTACACTTCCGTTTATAAGTTTAATTATGCTTACCAATGCGGTAAAACCGAGAAAATAATGAGTATAGAAGATTTAAATAATCTACAAGAAAATAGTCCAATTTCGAAAACTTTTTGAATACATAGTTACTTCAGAGAAACTTACATTTAGCTAGTTTTTTTTTTAATATAACTTGTATCAACATGAGAACAGGCTTTGGTTTCGCGTTAGATATGCTTTTAAATGCGAAAACACGTTTTTCCCACATGCCAGATATGCCATGAAAGTGAACGAAGTGGTCGACTTCGTAGTGGTTGAACAATTCTTCGCCAGCTCCTTGATTATCTCCCTAATCGTCTTCCAGTTATCTATGAACCGCCACGTCGGACCTCTCTTATATATCCTCAACATTCTCTACCTTAGCGGCACTCTCCTTGAGTTCTTCTCTTTCTGCTGGTTCGGAAACGAGATAACTCTCAAGGTACCTGATTTTTTTGATATTATGATAATTAAGACAGACATAAGATTTCGTTTAAAAGATAAATATAGTTTATTATATAATTTATGATTTTTTTATATGACTCTCATCGATACGTTTTATAATCATAAATGTTCTATCATAGAATATATCACATTATGTCTAATAATAAATCATACTTTATTTAATTAATTTAGTAATAATGTTTCAGCTGACCATCATGACATTATATAATAATTTCCTTGAGAATGTATATGAAAAATCATAATATATTACGTATAAAAGCTCGTGTGAAATCATACATAAATTTTTAGTTATAATCCATCCAAACATTAATTGTTAACAACACTATAATACAAACTTTCAAAATCCTCGTGTAGTTATATTTATTAGTTTGTTTCTAATATCATTTATTCTTTTGTATGTATTTGTGATTTTTCATCAATCAACTCCATTATTTCATGAATTTTCATAAGAACAATATTAAATTCGAACTCCGTAAACCTGCATATATCAAACACTGCTGCTATAACACAACCGTGACTAATTCTGAATTTCGATCTAGTGTGAGGAGTTTGGTCTAGATCTTTACAGAATGGATTGGGAATCACTGAGTCCCCAGGCACAAAACATGATGATGTTCATCGTGCTTCGCACGAGGACGCCAGTCGTCCTAAGTGTCGGTCACTTTATCGTTCTCAGCGTGGAATCCTTCAAGAGTGTAAGTACTTAGTGTGAGAATGCGAATGTCGGTGTCGTGTTCTAATACGTTATCCTGATACAATTTTTAGATTATTAAGGTGTCCTTCACGGCATTCAACGTTTTGAAAGAATCTGCATAAAACTAAGCAGATGCATTTTTTCAGACAACATTATTTTTCTACTTGGAATGGATATGAAGAGCAATCGAATAATTTTAATAGTTTTAAGATAATTTGAAAGCTACATTAGATAGATATCTGAAAATGAAAAGCTCGAAAGCAATATATAAAGTTTTCTAAAAAAGTTATAATAAAAATCATTACGATGATCTTGTCGTGTGCAGCAATAAGATAAGGCTTTATATCTTATTCGGTTTGTTTCCAAGCCAACAGCACTTTTAGAAGTATATTTTATGGTTGCAATTTGATACACGCCGAACAACTTCTTTTATTGTACTAAAAAATATAAATAAAATACTTTTAATACTCATTGAACGTACATAATAATTGTACGTTATATTATTTTTGTCGTATGACCGCAGGTATTCTGCGTTCGCAAACAACTACTAATATTCTTTTCAATAACAATGTACGCTGTTGATTATTGAATAGCATAGACTCATTTTTAATATACAGACACCGTAATGTTTATATCTAAATTCTGTTACAGTTTTTCCAATTTTGTAAAGAAGACTGAAAAATAATGATAAAACAATAAAATTATAAAATTTTAAAGATTTCGCAACACATAACGATATTTTAAGTTTTAAATCACTATAAATTTATTTATATCGTATATATTAAAAAAAAAGTTTATTAACTAAAATTACTATATTTCGTTGAAACTTTATGAAATATTTAAGTTATTTGAAAAATGTTAGTGACTCACAGAGAACCCACGAACTCCATAGAAATTGGTACAAATAAAGCAATTTCACAATCCTAGTAATATTAAGAAAATCAAGTATGATGCTCTAAGTTACAACGGTTTGTAGTAATTTTCTCTAGAAATTATTCCCATTGTATTTTTAAAAAAATGGGTAAGTATGCAAGAACATGATTATTAAATACAAATATATAATAATATACTAATATATAGACAAAATTTAGTACTTTTGAC
>JAPYZO010002212.1:0-23268 GCA_030522905.1 Torymus flavipes
AATATTTATTTGTTTGATTCTAATACAAACCAGTATTTAGATTCAAGTAAATATTGTCTAAGTACATAGGAAGTAAATCATTTACTTGAACCAACCAAACTTTGCTTAATTTTACTAAATTTTTTTTTCAGTTTAGACAAAACACAAAATCATCACCTTGTTATAATATTTACAATCGGCTAATGAGTATTTTCGATGCACATAGCTATACTTAGCGTAGCAAAGTCCTGTAATACAGTCCTCAAAGGTGAAGTGGTCAACCCTCACTCCTCTGGGCAAAACCTCACTGGTCTCAGTGATTGACAACGAATGTCTTGATGATTATTATAAAAACGACTTACAATTGCAAAATAATTATTGGTGAAGTTTTGAAACCTCGTCGCGTTTATATATAATTATGAATATAAACGTACCACTATTCAGGACGTATGGTTGCTAGAGTTTCTTTTCGCGTGGAAGCGTTTGACCCTTAAGATAATTAAAACTTTTCAAAGTCAGCATTGTTGCACTGTTCCATGATTCGGTTATAATTTCGTAAATGTATCACTGGCATAATTTATGATTTCAATTTATTCTTCTGCGTGAAGTTCTTTCTTAAATACTATAACATTATCAAATAATTCAAAATTAAAAGGTGTACTAATAAAATTCTTAAAAATTTTTACTCAAATTCTTAAAAAAAAGTACGAATATAAACAAATTTATTTACTGACTTTTTATCGAGTAAAAATTTGTATTAGATATTTGCAAGAACTACGAAACGAACAATAAAGATATGATTAATATATAGTTATTTTTCTATAGAACAACGTGTAATTTTCTTGAAAAATCATAAAATAATCATAGTTGTTACAGTATTTTCTATATTTTACCTTCCTATAGCTTTAAAGTTATAATCCGATCGAACCCCCTTACGAGAAAAAGAATAAACTCAACGTGACTGAAAAGAAACTTGTCATGAATTATTAAAAATAAACACATAAGGTTGAATTGCCCTTCAAATATATGCACGCAGGTCATCGTCGCAGCAATTTAACGTGATTGCTCGACCAACAAA
The DNA here is from genome assembly GCA_030522905.1 of Torymus flavipes. Lineage (NCBI taxonomy): Eukaryota > Metazoa > Arthropoda > Insecta > Hymenoptera > Torymidae > Torymus > Torymus flavipes. The sequence goes on from JAPYZO010002212.1 coordinate 1,058, forward strand.
GAAGTAATATTATATAAGGAATACGTTATATTTTTCCAACAAAAATTTAGTAACAGTCGATTGTTCAAGGGAAAAACATGAGACCAGCAGAAGTATTGGACATTAAATATTTCACTGTAAATAAAAATATGTTGAAATTGGTGGCACTCTGGCCCTATCAGACAACTAGAGTCAAGGTAGCACTAAGGACCTGGCTTTATATTAGTATGTACGCATTAATGTTGCCGCAGGTATTTATTTATATTAAAAAACTGTTACCAATCCAATAGCACTTAGTTTCTCTAAATTTAATATATTGTTTTATAATATATCAACTAGTAATTCTTTGAAAGCGTAGAGATTAAGCATTATATTTCATTCGACCCGTTTTCAAGATTACACGTAGTTTTTCTTGTTCTTTCCAGAGATCACTACATTCAGGGTAAAAAAATGAGAAGAGGTTTTTCTGCTTCTCCCATCTATATATTCTTCTCCTTATATCTTTTTATTGTAGGCTATGATGGAGAACTTTTTTGCAGAGTCGTTAATTTTTGTATTGGGAAAATGAATAAGAAGAAAGCGAATCCGTTGAACGTAGAGGCTTTCAAATAGCAGATAAAGCTATGGCCCGATTGACTAGCTTTATTTGATTGGAAAAGATGAGGGTGGAGTAGTGTTCAAAGAGGTTGGCGACTGCCCAAATTCTGAATCCTAAGTCGACGATTTTTACGCAATGGATTATAATAGTGAAGGCTAGGAAGGAAATAATTTGGAAGTAAAAGGTATGCATAAAGAATGTAGCTTCAGTTTCGTATTATTGGCGGGATTAACGCCAACTATCCTGTGGTCGAAGAAGTCGCAAAATAAGCTACTTTTCAACTCAATGTAAAAGAGATAAAAAATAATATTATATACATCAAGGGAATAAAATAGGCTGTGTGCTCCCTGCGCGTGAGTTGTCGCACGAGCAAAGCGAGCTTCGTATAAAATTTGTACTTGTTTCCCGCCGAAAAATGAAAAAAAAGACTTGTTTTTCAGAGAGTCTCAATGTTTTGATTCAGGACACTTGAAAAAATATAAAAATGGATGCTCTACGGAAAAATGAAAAACAAATTTTTCTTTTATTTTCACCATGAAAGTGGAACAATTTTGGAAAATGCATTATGCCATTGAAAAGATCGTATCAAAATCTATAAAAATCATACTGGGTAAAAATGTTTGTCTTTTGTAACTTATTATATTAAGTTAAGAAATAGCGTATTTTGCTACTTTTTCAACCATTGGACAGTTTAGTAAATCCCATTGCGTAATTATCGATCTCGGGTTACATTCGACCTTGTTAAAAATTGCCGTTGAAATTCCTAGAATCATCGGTTTTTAATGACTGTTTCTCGCGTAACGAAGAGGCGCGTTCCAGAAAAGACACTAAATATTGAACTTGCGACTTTAGCTCTGGTTAGTGTTAAGCAATTATTTGAAACTGGCAAGGTGAACATCAGGGGTATGGGTCCTAGATGTTCATGAAACTCCAGAAAAAGCTTTTGTTTGTAAAATAAATGGACTCGTATCTCGGCTTTTTTTCTGAATGGACCTTAGTAATAGAGTTGTGAGCGTTTTTTCGAAAAACTAAGGGGAAATAAGTGTTTTTAGAATCTCAAATAGCTTCAGACCAAAAAGTCCTAAAAATATCTCCCATAGTCGAAGTAAAAGTAGATAATAAGAGCTTTAATTTAATTTTCGTTTGTTTGAAAAATCTTTATTCGTTCAATATATGTACAAGAGATTAAAGTATCATAAATACCTTCGTGTAATCTTGAAAACGAGGCAAAAGAAAATGATATACAGTAAAAACTCTTTGAACGAGGCTCTTTCATGTAATTACAATCAAAATTTACTCACAAGTAACTTCGTTCTATCATCTAATTTTCGGATAAAAATCTATCAAAGCGTTTTTAAAAAATAAAATATATATTACCTATAACACGCTTGCACAAAAAATCTTTTTGTCCCCAATATTTTTTTCATTTTTCAAAGTTTTTCGGTATTAATGCGGTAAATATGGTTAGTATGCGAGGATGGCAATCATACTCATGCAAGAATCATATTTATTACCTGCATCGAACATTATTTTATGATACTGCGTGCGTTAAAGGCCTTTTAGGGCCATCACAGCTATAATGTATAGAGCACAGCACGGCACAGCATACAAGATTAGCATTGGTTAGTATATCTATATAACTCTAAATAGAATACACAAGATCTTGTTCTTCGTATCTATATAAATATACTAACCAATGCTAATCTTGTGTGCTGTGCCGTGCTGTGCACGCTTGCGTTGTGCAAGCTTGCGTATAAGTGCTACTTATCGCACGGAGTGTCATAAAGCACAATGATTCAGAGTATAAGTTTCAAAACAATCCATCTTAATGTTTAACTAGAGAAATTATAATCCGTTATATCAAGGAGCGTGAGAGTGCTCCAGAGGCAAGTATATATAGATATATGTGCAATCCTCGTGAAAGTGGCGACAAAACCCGAAATCACGATTTGAAAAATTTTTTTCGAGCACACCTTCGGTGTGTGGTTTTTCTTGTTTGTTATAGTATCTAAAATGAAAATTCGTAATTGTACAGCGTCCATCAAAGCGGACTACTTTTTTTAGAGCAACTTTTTACTTTTTAAGAAAATGTCAGAAAAAGCCCTTGTCCTTAAACCTCTGCCATTTAGCCCAGGACTGATTTACTCAAAGTTTCAAAAAAAGAAATTAAAACTACAGAGAAAGAGCTAATTCAATTCCTTTTTTTGAAAATTGAAAAATGTTGATTCCTTCAAAAGTTACAGGGGTTTAAAGTTGAACGTCGAAAAGGCATAAAAAAGTCGACTCTGCCGATTCCTGCGATTTGTGCATTTTTATGCCTTTTGGACGTTCAACTTTAAACCCCTGTAACTTTTGAAGGAATCCACATTTTTCAATTTTCAAAAAAGGAATTGAATTAGCTCTTGCTCTGTAGTTTTAATTTCTTTTTTTGAAACTTTGAGTAAATCAGTCCTGGGCTAAATAACTGAGGTTTAAGGAGAAGGGCTTTTTCTGACATTTTCTTAAAAAGTAAGAAGTTGCTCTAAAAAAACTAGTCCACTTGCTGGACGCTGTACAATTACGAATTTTCATTTTAGATACTATAACAAACAAGAAAAATCACACACCGAAGGTGTGCTCGAAAAAAAATTTTCAAATCGCGATTTTGGGTTTTGTCGCCACTTTCACGAGAATTGCACATAGGTATACAAATGTATGTTACAAATAGCAGAGGCGGTTACGTTTTTTTTTTATTTTAAAGTGTCAAAATTAAATATTTAGCAAATTTTGTATGTGTTTATATTCATTGATGCTTATTAACAATCTTTAAATAGTAGTCTTTTATACGACGACGGTAAAAATATGCAGATTCTTAATGCTATGAATTCTTTAATTATACATAAGATCGCTATTAAAAATTGTTTCTTTAAAAGTACAAAATTTATAATGTAAAATATTTTTGACTTTTAAAAACCGTTTTTGTTAACATTAATCTTGAACGTAAAATATGGAGAGATATTTCGCTTTCGCTATCGTTTTGAAAAAAGCTCATGTATAAAAAAAATAATTTTCCATTTCCAAATAAATGAAATTTAAGTTTTAAACATTTAATATATCAAAGCACTTTTAAGTTTTCATGTACGCACAAAATATTTGTAAAGTAAATCTCCGATAACATACGCAAAAAAATATAAGTGATCTTAATGGTATTTTATGCAAGATTTCACAGAAGTATTTGTATGAAATTTCATGTGAGATTTTTTGAGAGGATCGGAGCGGAATTACGAGAGATGTGAATCTCTTATGAAAAATGTCATGGGATATTTCATTTCATAGATTATTTAAAAGGTTAAAATAAAACTTAAGATCGGTAGTTTGTATCAATTTATTACAGATGATAAGAGGTATTGAAGAATGTCAGGCCGACGTTGTAAATTTTGAAATTGTGTTCGAGAACCTTACTGGTTTCTTATTTTTTCAAGCAATAGTTGTAAAATACACAGCAAATATGTTTGCCGAACCGAAGGTACTTTTTTAACAATCATTTAAAAACATTGATTTTTTAAAATATATTTAAAAATATTTAAATATATTATTAATAATATTAACATATAATGTGATTATCAGCTATTATCTGTTTTCCGAGAAGTTACGGCAGATTGGAAACGAATAGAGGATGCAGATGAATTAGCTATTCTTCACCGGTTTGCTAGTATTGGACAACGATTAACCATCTATTATCTTGGTAAAAAGAGTTTAAAAATCAAATTAATATAATAATATATTTTCACTTGGAGAGGCTTTAGTAATTTAAATTAGTAATAGTTAGCAATACTGACTAAGATATAACCAATAGATTTACTTAACATAAAAATTTTCTTGTACTAGTCATTTTCAAACGCGTTTCACGCTCGAATATTCACTATTTTATTAGTGAATATATATCCACTAATTCTACGGTGGACCAATTCCTACTAATGTTTAGTGGTTTTTCACTAGTTCAACTTTAGAGAGTATTGTTCACCATTTTTTTAAATATTGCTGCGTTTCGTGCAAAAATGTAAAAAAAATTATTTTCTTCTCATTACCCTATTTTTGAAAATGTTCCCGTTATCTTATCACTTCTTTCTTCTTTTACTTTATTGGCTATGGGCACGAGACGCCGACGTGCCACCATGCATGCGTAGTGTAATTGAAATAAAGTATGACATATGGATATGAGATGACATATGTATGAAAATTTTATAAAGTAGCAAGATTATGCGCGCTTTATTTCTCCTTGCTAAGAGTTTAAAATTTAAATTTATAATTACAACAGTTATTTATCAACTGAAAAAAATTAAGTTCTTATACATTTTGAATTATGAACAATATTGATATCAGCAATAATATTTTAGAATATTAAATTTTGAGTTCTAACGAACGGGATCATCGCTTTTTTAAGAGAAGATTTGACAATAATGAAACCGAATATATATTACTCATATGACACTGTCATAAAACACATTGTTTTATACGCAGTTTAGTTTTAGCCAATAGCTCAATTCTTAAGCACAAAATTCTCGCGTCAGTCATGTGAGCGTCAACGAATCACAAGTTTATTTAGATCGGACTTAACCAATCAGAGTCGTCTTATTTTGGCTTCACTTTCCGCTAATCACTTTTTCAAAGATAGATTAGTTTAGGATATATCGACGACTGAGGGGAACATCATGCAATTTCGCCGCGACGATGAAGAAGATGTCATGTCAGGGCGTCTCATTTTTTGAACTCTTCAACTACATGTAACTTTGCACGGAGTCGACGAAATTTCATCGATTCTCATCTCAAATTAAACATCTTATCTTGTACTTTAATTTGAGATGAGAATCGTTGAAATTCGTCGACTCCATGAAAAGTTACGTGCATTTGAAAAGTGCCTCGCCTTCAAATGGTCTTTCATCGTCGCGGACGTGCAGATGTCCATCTTGGGAGCCGATTTCTTCGCTCATTTCGGCCGCATGGTGGATATGTGTAGCCGCACTTAAGCTGCCACCACACACACACGCACACACACACACACACAGACACACTACACTAGTCATCGAGAAAATATAAAAAAATCTCGCGAAGTAAAGGATAGTAATTTACTCTTCTATCAAACATACTGGAATTGTAGAAAACTAATTAAATGACGATGCGGGTATGGTAGAGATCCATGCGACTTTTACCAATCCCCTTGATATTATTGTATCTATGTCGTATCTCAATTAAAAAATCAAATACATAAAATAAATATTAAAAATTTTTTTACAGTTTATGTCTTCGTCAGCTGCTTAGGTTTTGTGGCTGTTCCAGGAGTATTGCCTATGATTCTTAACGTTCTTATTCCTAGAAACGAATCTTTTAAAAAATCGCTTTGCATATATGCTGAGTATTTTATTGATCAGGACGAGTACTTTTTTTACCTGTTTACTCAGAATCTATACTCAGCATTTGTAACCGTTTGTATTGCTGTTGCTGTTGATACTACTTATGTGAACTGTGTACAACATGTCCTTGGATTATTCAACATTATTCAGTGAGAATCTTATTCACTCTTATAAAAGTAAATTTTAAATATAAGTGTAATCTATTTGGGAATGCTGAAATTTATATCTGAATCTTTGTTCTTTTATTATACAAAACCATTCAATAATATAATTTCATAAACATAACACAAAAACATACTTTGAATTTAGAAAGTATTTCCTTTGATATTATTCAATTCTACTTTCAATTCACAAGCTATGCACCCCATATTATCAAACGAATTACTGGAGGTAAAATATAAATTTCGACGTTCAATGGTATAAAATATTTTTTCAACACATGCCTGAAAAAAGCCCTTTTCCTGCATAGAAAAGTGAATGAAAAATCAGGAATTTCGAGTGTCCAGCGAGGCCTCCTGCAGTAGCGGGAGGAATAGTATATTTTGCACAACAAGGGGGGTAAAGAGTTGGCCAGTTCAGAGCACGTGTATGGTGGCAAACATGTGCTCTGGAGTGGCCCTCTTTATCCCCATGTTGCGTATACGATTTTTTATCATACCCGGGCCGAAAATACCACATTCGGTAGTACTTTTGGCCAGGGTATGCTGAAAAATAGTATACGCAACACGAGGATAAAGAGGGCCTCGCCTTCGGCTCAAGCGGCAATTTACACGTGCTCTGGACTATAGTTGCGTAATATACTATTTCACCATGCCCGGGCCGAAAATACCACATTCGCGTTTTAGAGCCGGGAGCAAAAGTGGCACTTTCGGCCAGGGCATAGTGAAATAGTATACATTAGGCAATTGAGGGGGTAATGAGCTGAGTAGAAATATACTATTTCCCCCCACTACGTAGGGGGGAAGAGAACTCAATATTATACACGATCGCCCATCCACTTTTTGTGCAAAAAAAGGCCCTATTCCTGCCGACGTTTTCAGGCTCGGATGGTGATTGTGAGCATTCGTAAGCCACTCGTGCTCAATCATTATTCTCGCTAGAAAAATTCAACTTTCCTCTCTAGTTGCACAATGTACTATATATTTAAGATTAAAAGTTAAAATAAGGCAATTTGGGGCTCTGAATAAATCAAGTTCTAATGATAAGATTTCCTCTTCTGTATTTTAGGTATCGATTAAAAAAGGTATTTGAAATTGATCATACGAAATATAACTCGCAATTGTTCGACGATTATGTGCATAAGAGTATTTTAAGCTCCATAGAAATGCATAACAAATCAATTGAGTTCAGTATAATATAATTAATACTATCGTAAATTTATTATACAAACAATTATATATTTATATTCATAGAAATATTTATTATTTTATAGGTTCGCAGAGCTTATACAATCTGCTTACACTGACTGTTTTTTTTTTGTATCTGGAATATTATTGCTTGGACTAAGTTTATTTACTGTTGATGTATGTAACACTTGAAATAAATTAAATATTTCATTATTTATCGAATCGATTTCTTATTTAAATATGACTTATACTGTGATAGCTGGTTCTAAATATTCAAAATCCCATAAATTTTTTGAGAATATTTCTATTATGGGCAGGGTGTATGATTTACATGTTCTACGTGAATTGGCCAGGTCAAAAACTGTTCGACACTAGTCAAGAGCTTTTTCAAACTATGTATGTCGATACCTGTTTCAATCTTACAATATGTTATAGTTATTTTAATTATTTTAATATTGCAGTTATTCATGTGGTTGGTACAGATTTTCTGCAAAAACTAAATTTTTGGTTCAATTCATGCTACTGAGAAGCAGTATACCTTGTCGCTTGACCGCTGGCCCTTTACTTGACATGAATTTCGAGAGTTGCGGTCTTGTAAATAATATTACTTTTATAATTAATAAATACAATGCGTTCAATGCTCCATAAAAATGCAGTCTTTAAAATAGATAGATTTGTAGATTTTCTACAGAAAATCGAAACCAGCAATAAATTTGGAAAATTGTTTAATTTTAGCTATTTAATTATATTATCTCATTTTATCAAAGTCAAAATGTTACGGAAAACGAAAAATATTCGTTAATATTCACGTAAATTTAAAATGTACCTTATAGGTAAGTCTAAAGTTTAATTTAACATGGAAGTTTAAAGTTAAATTTAATATGAAAGGTAATATATTATATGATTACCAAATCTTATTTGTTTACGTCTGAATTTATTGTATCTCCATAAACTTTGAATTAATCAATTTTACTATATTTTACTTATTTTTATAAAAAAGCTATTTTGTAAAAATAGACTAAAGCTATTAATAGCTATTATTATATAACTATAGCTATTATGAAAATAAACTAAAATTAAGATTTTATTAAAAATATAAAAAAACAAATTATGATACATAGATTTCAAATTGTAACCCGGAAAATTATCCACCAAAAATAGTAAATTCACAATATTAGAATGTAATATGATATAATTATGTCAGCGTCATTGTTTAAATAACGAATTAATGATCGAAAAATCAGTTTTTTGGCAACAGAAAAGAAACTATGCTTACAGGAAAAAGCTCAATATAATTATCACTTTGTTGATATTAAAAAGATTTTCAAAACGCGACTTTCAGATTTAAATTTAGTTATAATATATTACACAACTATAGGGAGGTAATTGTTCGGATAATAATTCCATCAACCTTTTTTTGTTTTTATTCCAGCTTAAAAATTTGTCTTGTAGAATGGTGATAATGGTATTTCAATTGAATTCTATTTCCCGTCCTAAATTTGTATGCTCTCTCCGAGACCTCTCGGCTGCTTTTGTGCTTTTTACATTTATTCCCTCTCGATATCCATCGAAAACTATGGTGCAATTTTTACTATAATTATAGATTGTGTAAGCAACATACTGTTGACCACGAGATACGTACATCAGAAATCTTTGAATAATTATCATAAAATGCCGATTTTCGTCGGTTTTCCGCATGCCGCCCTCGTCAAAAGAGAAAGCTGGTTTGTTTCTATCCATCCAAAATTATAGACAGTTCGTAGACAGCTTAAAATTTGGAAAAAAATGCCAGGTTTTCAACGAACCTACTGTCGTTTATCTACGATAAATATCGGAGTCGCAATTCTAATAGTTTATAACAAAAAAATGACTTTTTTTATTTTGTGATTTTAAACAATTAAATTTGAAAACATCGCTTAGATATTCATTGTTCGTGAAATTAGAGATGTTAAACTTTCAAAATCACTTTAGTGCACCCTCGTGCGATGCCCCACGGCTTAGGAAAATCACACAAAAATGACCATGTTTAATAAATAAATGCAATAATGCAAAAACTATTGAATATGTTTAGCTGAAATTTTAACAAGTTATCAAGTGCCTAGCAAGTTTTTTAACGAAATAGGTAATAAATTTTATTTTCTGTGGTAAAAAAACTGATTTTTCGATCATTAATTCGTTATTTAAACAATCACGCTGACATCATTTTTTGGCTCACTCATCCAATTACTGCTCCTGATGGCTTCCCCGGTCAGAATTCGCTTGAAAAACTCGAATACAGCTCGGCTAAAATCAGCTAATTTGACTGGCCTAATAGTATACGCTCCGCGAGAGGAAAATTGTCCAGCCTACAGCTTGTGTGAATTGCCACCCGTGCCGAAGGCGAGTTTTTTCCTCCCCAGGTGCTGGTGCACTATTACTTTTATACGAACTTCTTATGGATATTTACAATGAAGTGTTTTTTATAACTAAAATTTGTAACTCTTGGTAAAAACTACATTTTTTGCCGTAGCAATTTGATAAGAAATTCATACAATTATTTTAGTAATAGCTATATTTTCGCTATGAAAGTGGAAAAAGTTATAAGTAATTTATTAAACCAAAATCTACTGATAATTACTTAGACATTTTATTGTTTAATTTAATTTAATAATTACCTGTATTTGAAATTTTTATCTGCACAAGTATTCAGTAACTTTATTTAATAAGCTCACTGTTGTGCATGATTGTATGAAACGTAAATATGATATATTTTGAATATTAAGCTAAAACTTTGTTGTGTAGCACTGAACGTTAATATAAAATATATTTTTCTACTAAATTTTACATTCAAGTACATATAATTTTTTAGATTCTAAAAAGTGCAATGTCTTATTTCACCGTTTTTGTTTCTATGAGTTGATTATTTTTTAATGCTAAATTCTTAAATGATTCGTTAAAAAAATTAGCACAGTTGTAAAATTGTATTGCAATAAAAAATAAATTTATGTTGTATTTAAAAGTTATGTGAACTTTTTATATTTCTTCATTTCAATTTTTATACGATACATAGAATAAACATTGTATGATTTAAAAATTTTTTATTTATTAAAGGTATATTCCTGGAATGAAAATTTGATTAATACTGTAAATAAATTTTCGTTCCTTGAACTTTGTACCGTTAATAAAACTAATCGTATTTGTAGAATAATTAAATATAATTGAATGTTGTATAATTATTAATGTTCGGCCGGCGCGGTGAGCAAGATAATAATTAAAAATCGGTACTCTGTATCTCAACGATTCGAATCCTTATAAGGAATATTCTACTTATTATTCTACGTAAGAGACTGTCTACATACCGGGTTTTGAGCTTTGAGCAATGAGCTTTGGGCAATGCGTAAAAAATCGTTGTCAGTCATCTTGTAAATTCACAACTCGTGGTTGAAGACAAACAGACGTTGTATACAACTGAGTACTGACTTCAACCATGGGTTGTGAATTTACAAGATGACCAACAACGATTTTTTTACGCATTACCCAAAGCCCAGTATATAGACAGTCTCTCATTAATAACATGAATATTTATCTATTCATGTGGTATGTAATGTAATGCAAAGCTCACAAGAGAAAAACATGCATTGCATGCAATGAAGGGTCGTCATAAACTTTTTAGACTGTAAGTAAAAAAATTAGTTATATTTTTCAAATTTTAAATAATAATAATATTAATTAAATTAAATTAAAATTAATCTTATTTATAATTTTTTAATTTAATCCATTTACATTGTCACAAGGTTTACAAGATTACATTTTTAATTCAATTTTATCATCGAATTCCCGCGCTTACACATCGAGAGCTCGAACGCTACTTGCTATCAACCGGCACTCGACGCACCTTCAAGTTGTGTCGCGCCGCGTGCGGTGCGGGGATATTTGCGCTCCTTTCCGTTTTCTAGCCTCAATCATGGCGGTGGGTAAAAATAAGGGGCTTTCGAAAGGAGGTAAAAAGGGAGTTAAGAAGAAGATGTGAGTAATATATATTGCTGCTAATGGCTTTTTAGATGTTTCTTTTAATTAATTTTGTATAAAAAGATGGTTAACGAATATTGATGGCTTTGATTAAGGTGGATGAACAATAGGGTTGGAGACTTAGTCTCCACGCTCCGTCTGTGATGTGCCACCTCAATTGTTAAAAATATGTTTATCAATTTTTTAATGCGTCAGTTAACTTTATACTGTTTTATTATACGTCATTTTATAGCAATTTTGCAGTTTTAAATAAATCTTAAAAGTAAAACCAGTTCATTTTGATAAGGTGTAGTGTTAACCTATAAATAATAGTACATGTTTTTAAATCACCGCAAGACGACGACGACACAATGATTTCTTATTTGTTTCGTCACTCTACTTGCGAAGAGAATCTGCATGAATTTACAATACTGCTTGATCACATTCTTGCTAGTAGTGTGTATTGACGTGCTACAGCTTTTTTGCTATAAAATAATTTTGCAAAAACACCTTGTACTGTAACCTATAAGTGTTTGCTACTGTAGCTATCCACATGGTTTATAAAAGATTACCAGATTAATTATAACTAAATTTGGATTATGTTTCATACTCAATAATTAATTTATATTACAGCGTTGATCCATTCACACGTAAAGACTGGTATGATGTCAAGGCTCCATCAGTTTTCACCGTTCGTCAGGTCGGCAAAACCTTGGTCAACAGGACCCAGGGAACAAGTAAGTTAATTAACATTAATGGAGTATTATATTTTTTCATATCATTCATATCATGTTTAATTTTTTCTGTTCTTTTAATAACAAATTTAACAATAATATTTCTTGTAATTTATCCCTCAATTTTCTTGCTTGTTTTTGTTTTAAATAATTTCATTTATAAAACAGTTCTATATTTAAAATTTCTAAAAGAGCTTATTTCTTTTCAATTATTGATTTAATTTCTTAATAATTATAATGCAACTCCAGCTCCATGACAAAGTTTTTATAATTGTGGTGGCGTTTTTAAGTTGCTAAAGTAAATATAGTTCCTAGCATTTGTCATTTGAGTTTTATCCAAGTGGCATATTAAGAACTATAACAATTAATTCATTAAATTAATTTTATATGAATATTTGTAAAATATTAGATTACATTCATGCATACTAAAGACTCATTTGTAATTTACAGAAATTGCTTCTGAGGGTCTGAAGCACCGTGTGTTTGAGGTCTCCCTTGCTGATCTCCAGAGTGACCACGATGCTGAAAGGTCATTCCGTAAATTCAGACTGATTGCTGAGGATGTTCAGGGTCGCAATGTCCTTACGAACTTCCATGGTATGGATCTGACCACAGACAAACTGAGGTCTATGGTCAAGAAATGGCAAACCCTCATTGAGGCTGTTGTTGATGTTAAGACGACTGATGGCTACAGCTTGAGGGTATTCTGCATTGGTTTTACCAACAAAGATCAACAGAGCACAAGAAAAACTTGCTACGCTCAGCATGCCCAGGTTAGTTTTGTATTCAGAATTTCTACGAATCATTTATATAACGATAAACTAATTTTTCACCATATCTTGGCCGAAAGTACCATTTTCGCTCTTACGTCCGAAACGCGAATGTGGTATATAGGCCCGGGTATGATAAAAAATCGTGTAAGCAACATGGGGATAAAGAGGGCCACCCCAGAACATATGTTTGCCACCCTACACGTGCTTTGGACTGGCCAACTCTACCCCCCTTGTTGTGTAATACACTATAACATTGTAATGAGCCAATTATTATGTTAAATAGTATTTCGCAGGATGACGACATTCAAATAATTTATAGTTTGTTTTGTTACTCAACTTGCGTAGAGAAAAGTGCTTTCACTTACCACACTACTTAATTCACTCGTATAAGTAGTGATATTGAGCATTGCAACAGTTGCTATTTTAAAAAATGTTTTTAAATTTTGAGTGAAATTACAAGAGTAGATAACTTAATAGACAGCTTTTGTTTAGGTTCGAAGCATTCGCAGGAAGATGGTTGAAATTATCACTGATGATGTCAGCAAGAGTGACCTGAAGGGAGTTGTCAGCAAACTCTTACCTGATGCCATTGCTAAGGACATTGAAAAGGCCTGCCAAGGAATCTACCCACTTCATGATGTGTACATTCGTAAAGTATGTATTTTTAAAATTAATTAAATGAATTTTAAATCCTATTATTAATTTCAAAGTTATATCAAATTTTTATATTTAAAGCTATAAAATTGCTGGAGTCATTTCTTTTATTAAGCTTTAATTATAAAATGTTAATATTATGACTATAAGCATTTCATTTTATAAAATATAAATACAGGATAATAAGTTCTAAATACAAGAAAACTAAGGAAATGTTAGAATGTATAAATTCTTAAATTAAATATTGATTTTTTTTTTTTTTTTTTTTGTTTTTTTTTAACATGACTTATTTTGCGCAAGATTAGAAAAGTAATAGCATTAAATAATCTAAATTTAACTATATAAACTAAAAATAACTTTTAATTGTAATCAGTATTATTTATCAAAAAGAATGTCCAAATATGAAATATTTTCAATTATCAAGAAATTTTATTATAACATTGATAATTAACGTGAAATTTCATGACACATTTATAATAAATTAACTCATAATTATAGAACGTAAAATATAATTAATTTCATTACGTAAACAGCTTATGTTTAATTTTAAAATATATAATTTAAGTTTAATTTAAAATGTTTTTTCTGTTGCTTGTAGGTGAAAGTATTAAAGAAGCCCCGCTTTGAATTGAGTAAGCTTCTTGAGCTTCATGGAGATGGTGGTAGCGGCAAGGGAGGAGAAGGTGGAGAGACGGGATCCAAAATGGACAGGCCGGAGGGTTATGAACCACCAGTCCAAGAATCAGTTTAGGCTGGTAATGTTTATAACATCTTATAAAAAAATAAAAACCACTTGTTAGTGCAGAAATTTGTGTTTTAAAAAATTTATTATATTCCAACCATATTCTTATGTATAATTATCATCTTTATTTTATTAACTTTATAAAATTACAATAATATATTACAATGGGTTTGTTTTGCGTCATTAAAACACGTATTTGCTAAATTACTATAACGAAACTGTTCGTGGGCGCTTTTATAAAAATTGTATTCTTGATTTCTTGAATTATTGATTTTTCTTTCTCTCGTAAAAAGATAATTGCCTGAGGTATAAATATCAGTCATATTTAAGTACTTGTACAACTGAATTTATGGCGAGGTAATTAGATGACTACATCAAAACTACCTTAAACGCCCTAATTATTTATTTGGTAAATTTACAATACGAAGGTACTAAATGATAGAAAACAAATACATAAGGCACAATTACGAATCTATTGCCCGAGTAAGAAGCTTCCAACTGCCGACGAACAGTGCTTTGAAACTGTCGCTCCAGCATGTTAACATGTATATCAACAGCACGTAGAACAAAATTTTCGTTATAACATCAACCCAGTACATTCTGAAACAATAATTGGAGTATTTTAGCAGGTTAAATTACTGAAATATGTAAGTACTTCAGTTTTTTATGAGAAATCAATTTTGCATTTTTATGTATTAAATTATTAATATATGAGTAAAATTGTAATGCAATGCATGTCCTTTTAATTTATCTCTATTAAACACTTTCTAATAGTTTCAATTTCCTAATAAATAAATTCAATTTCAAATATAATACTTACACTCTCATATGCCTTCGAGCAGAAGGTAGTGTTTCTGGAGGCTCATTCAAGATAAATACTCTTGCAGCGCGTATGCAATTCTCAAAGTAATCATCCAAATCCATATCATCGCCGTGCAGCTGGTATAGCACCTTTTCCTTCTCGTTCACCATTTCTCTGATTTCTGCTAAATTTGAATTTTCAAAGTCCCATTGATTGTTTGCATAATATTCGAATACTTCAAATCCTTTTTGAATACGACGATGAACTCTACACATTCTGTAAATGAAATTTGCAAACTAAAGTCCGTGCGTTTCTTAATTAATGCATTAAATTTTATTTTTGGATAATTTTAAAATATATAGCTTGTAGTTTTTTTAAGTTCTAAATTATTTTGACTCAAGTGAATTCGTGATTTGTACATATTATTGCATTTTATATATAAAAAATTGAAAGTATTAAAATATTGCAGTCGCGAAAGTGGAGCCACGAGACCGAAGCCTTATGTACATATACAAGTAGTATAAGCGTTAGTTTGCACTGGCCTAATTTTCCACATGTGTAACTTGCGTTTTTCATATAGAAATTATTCAATACGTTTATGAAATAGAAAACTACAAGTATCTCAAACTACCAATCATGTTTCATAATGAGGCAATCTACCTCATTTTTTTATTTTTCCCCTTTTTTATTATATATTAAAGGAAGTTTTACTTTGTAATATAAACAGTGAAAAAGAAACAAGAATGAAAAAACATGAAACAATAAGAAAATAACATATTGCATCAATATTACCAGAGATCATATTGCTCAATTATAAGATCCACGTTAAGCCATCTAATACTTATTCTACATAAATAGTGTGAGTAATTAATTAGGGCTGTGCTAACAAGGTGTATGAAACTTGCATACATTTACAAGTGCTTACCTACTGTGCATATTTCTTAGTGTCACCACATTTCCTAATTTATCATATATAGAGGTCAATTCGATGTTTAAAAGACTGTTAAAATTTTGATTATTTGTTCTAAATTGAAAATTTCACGTAACAAGTTACTTTGTTCGTGCTTTATTTTATAAACGGTGCCATTGAGTCATTTTTATGATGTTTAAAGTGTATTTACTGGGATAGAAATTTGCCGTCCCGATTAAAAAACCTATGTCTACAGTTTTATCGAAATGTGAGAAGCTATAAATATATTTCGAGTAACTCAGACTTGCTCTTATCTATGTCGGAAATTTTTTTAGTTTAGTGCATTGCTTGGCTTGATTATTATATCGTATAATGTAACTTGAAGTATTCGACCATGAAAAATTTTTTGTATGTTTCTGCAAAGATGGTTAGAAAAATCTTCTACGAAATTGAGAATGCCCTAGAAGTGGGATTACGAAGGCAAAATGTAGAAAGAGGATAAAGACAAGATTTTTTTATTTATTATTATTTTTTTTTTCAAGAAAAATCCAAAATAATATACTCCCCAAAAATGAAATTAGCCTTGTTAAGAACTGAATAAATAAAAAAAGTGGCTAACTGTGCACTTAGCTAATTACAGCTACTTTTCAGATTAATTCTCTTATAAACAAGTCAAGAAAATTCATAAAGTTTTGAAATAATTTATAAGATATATTTTTTACATTTTTTAGCTACTTATGTCTAATTAAGTTTTCCAATAATGTGGAGCCGAAGAAATATGGGTGTGGGCGAATTAGGTGTGTGACCGAGTTGTACCTCGAGTTACCTTGTACTTAAATGTGTAATGAGATATTAAAAAATGTTGCACTATCTGTATAGCATACTTATGCACTTGTCCACTTACTATAATAACTATATGTACGCATAAAATATGTACAATAAAAAAATGTACGCTGGACTTACATTGGCTTGTGTCCAGCCAGGAAAATGAGGGCGTCGATGAGGTAGGCAGGTATCATGTGGAAGAGTATAACGCAGATATTGTGCATCAGCCTTGACTTCTTCATGCTGCCGCCCGGGTACCAGACGACGCCGTTCAGCGGCACTCGCTGAGTGATTCGGCGTCCTCGCTCGATGATCTCGGCCCACGAAACCTGCAAAATTATAAATCTATCAGTACAACTCTCGATTTTTGTTTTGTTTCCCATGTACTTGCGTGCGAGTGACCGACCTTGAATTCGTTGCTGCTGGTGAGATTGTAGACGCGCTTCGAGTGTTGCTTGTTACCGATGTAATTCCAGGTGACGGCAAAGATCGCGTTTACGCCGATGTCCACTGGCACGTAATCCGCGTAGCCTTCCTCATTGCAGTACATCGTCCGGATGACGCCCTTGCCCGCGCCGATAAGCAGACCAGTTGGTCCGTTTATGTTATCCGTCCATCCGGGGACCGGTTCTTTCCAGATCGGGATGACAATACTGGGTCTGAAATTTATTTTAATCGTCAATATAGTACGAAATAGCTTTTACTGACAAACTAACAAAAGTTGAATTTAAGCAACAACTTTCCTTGTTTAGCTTGAAATAAATCAATCATATATAAGTATTCGACCGATTGAAGCTTGTCTTTGCAGGAGACATTTTTGAATTTAAAAAAATGTAGTGCTTACTATATATATTTTGGGACTACAAAAAGAGTCCCATAAATGTATCAGAAAATATTCCCAAAAATAAACTAAGAAATATCTAATAAAGGGGATACGTTTTCGAATTCATAATGAGGATTATGAAAAAAAGTCGGGAAAATATGATGAGATCGTTATACGAATTTCAGACATATGAAATTTCATCTGCAGTTTTAATTTATAATTCATTAGTCAATCTTTATATTCTAAGAAAATCAGATTCCTTTTGCAGTCAACTATTTTCTGTACAATCTAAGCAATGGCAAACGTTTCTGTATAAAGTCTTCACCGTATAATGTAAAATCGTTGATCGATACCTACGATTACCCGTAAATATATGCAACCAACCTTAAAATTATTGCTGGAATATCTTTCATGGCCTCCTCAACGAGACCCTCAGACAAGGCCTTCGTAAAGGCATATGTGTTTGGGAGGTCTCCGAGGATTTTGTCTGTCATGGCTTCGACGACTTGATCATCCATCCATTCGACGCATTTGATGATTTGGTGTGGATCCGCTGGCGGAGGATATGGTTTTTCGCCTAAAAGCTGAAATAGTGGAAATAGAAATAGGATTGTTGTTTTTCGTAATGATAATTTTAAATTTTGAAGTTCTGACCTCTGATTCATGATAAGAGAGCCAAAAACCCCGATAAAGTATCTTTCATTATATTTTTCAGTTTACGTTATTGTTCAAATTCTTGGAACCGAAGCGCTTTTCCCCTCCATTTTTAATTTACTGATTAGTTTAACAAAAAATAAATAACAACTGATATAATACATCATATTATCTCGTACATTCAAGTTTTACACAAATTATATAAAAAAAGTTTTGTTCCCATCATGTCAATAAAAATAGCCTCTTTTTTCCTTAAAAAATGAGATCAAAGTGAGACTTGCTTCCCTCTTTCAACAAATTTTACTTTTTACACTCATTTTGTAGAAAAAAGTAAATTCCATACGAACTTAGCCAAATACCTTTAAAAAATACACTTAAATATTATATATAACAAAAAAGTATTCACAGTTGAGATGGGAATAAAGTACTATGTGTAATTCGAGAGAAAAGTCGGTGATTCCCTCGCTTCGCTGCGTGCTCGCTCATATAAGCATGAACCCACTCGCGGGAAACAAGAGCGGCTTTTCTCCCTTGTTACACAATGTAATATTACATATTAAGTAATTTTACAAATCACATAAAAGATGTTTGAGATGATAGGACAATCAAAAAGGATGAATTACCTTTTCTTCAAGATGGCAATAGGCTGTGCTTATGTGTGCAAAAAGCTCAAGCTTTTTCATGTCTTTGGCCAGCTCTAACATTAGCTTTGTGCCTCTTGTATTTAACAGAACAGCCCGTTTCAATAATTCATCGAATCTATAACATTAAAATTTATTTATATTTTTATTATAATTTCTTAATATACACATTTTAGTACAATTATTAATTTTTAATTATATTTCGTAGTATTTTTACGATGATTAACACGGAGAAAAAGATTCTATACTAAAAATGACTATCTTCTTTATTTAATTAGGGGACGAACTTGCATTATGAAAAAATTAGTATAGTTATAGTAAAATTTAATATATTTTCATTAAAAATTAATAAAATTGTTATAACTATAGTAATTCTTTTCAGTCTGTCCCCTCATTAATAAAAATAAATAAAGAATTTAAACAGAATCTTTTTCTTCATTTATATTTAAGCATTTATTTCACGATTGCCATACCACACAATTATAAAAAGTTCAAGGGTAAGACTAATTGATTTGATCGATTTGATAATATATAAAAATTTACTTGCAACCATTTTACTACTAATCATACATTAAAAATCGGATTGATATTATCATCATCATCATAAAAATTATTAACACGAAGATATATGCTTATTTGAATCTCACAAAAAATATTACATGTACTTTTTAAGGTACTATAACGTCATAAATTACGTGTTCTCACATTAACTCTTTCATGTATTAGATCACTTATATTGGTATTTAAATTTTAAAGTTGCTTTGATTAATTTGACTTTATATAGGCACGAGATAATTTACGTTCTCAAAAAGCAATAAATTTTTTGGTAGTTTCCGGGAAGTTATTTAATAAGAAATTTAAGGAAGCACAATTGCACATAAGCGGGTTTGATCTGGACTTTTAAATTAAGATTCTTTTCATTTTAATTTAAATAAAAAGTAAATAAAAATTCAACAAACCGAACGGTTGCTGCTGCATGGTAAACGATATTTATTTTCTCGCATAACATTTTTCTGTCTTCAGGAGAAATGCCTAAGCCTGGGTTTGCGACATCTCCGCTAATTATCGTAACCTTCTTCCGCAAAGCTTCGATTCCTCTCAATGCTTTGACTTTCTCGAACAACTGAAACACATAAAAAGAACAAACATAAGCTTATTTATAGTTATTTTTAACATTTCCTGGAAATGAAGGAATCAAAGGAAGAACAGGATACATCTATTTTAAATTCTATACCAATACATTAATGATAAATGAAATAATCATATGTATTTAAGAAATCATCAAGAAAGTGCAATTAAAAAAAACAACCAATACAAAATATGCTGTTTCTTTGTTATATGGTAAGAATAATATGATAATTATAGAAATTGAATCCTCATCTTTTTTCATTATTTTTTTCTGTCCTACCCGGATAATTTCAGGTTTTTATGGTAATTTCGGCTCGATAACTTTAATTTTAAAAAAGAATAGTCCAAATCGGTTGAAGATCGAAGCTTGTAGGCTATTTTGTTAAAAGTCGATTTTATTCTACTGTGATGCGTCCAGAAAGGTCATCAATATGACAGCTGCTGACCGTGGCCTTACCGAGGCATATGGTCAATTTTTTCTTTCGAAGAAAAGTCAGATCAGAACTTACAGTAGGAAGGCCAGGCTCTCAGTTTCAAAATCATTATGTTTTTCACTGAAATGATTGTTTAAATTGCATACAACTAATCAATTAGCCTATTATTCGAATAATTAATTAGCTTATCACTATATATTTATTCGGATATTTCCGCATTGTACATAATACATTGGTTCTAATAAATTTGTTATTACATCACGTTTGATTGATTCCGATTATTTTGATGCCAGATGAAAAACATTACTAGCCTATACCTCGGCCTATACTTTAAGATGAACCCTTATACTCTATTATAATATTTCCGCTTAATTAATGAAAAGAAAATAATTTCCTTACTGTTTGTGCACAACAAATTCGAGTTCAATGTCGTTTAATAAGCTCCATTAAATTCCACCTGAAAAATTTTTCCTTGTACCAAAAGAGATATCCAACGTCGTTCGGACAACCACAATTTTTCAAAAAAAGTACGAAATCCACGTGTGCGGGGTTTCACATTCCCCGAAATTTACGCGCAGTGACGTAAACCGTTTTCCCCAGAGATACCACACATCCCCTCCCCTTATCAAAATTATAGCGTGCATATATATACGAGCCTGACCTTCGATTCCACGTGTATAGTGTATACATTATATGTTGATTTCTCGCACATGTGATATATGTGTGTTCCTATATGCTCTGAAAGTTAACGGCCTTGACTCTCGCACGCCATTGACTAGGAAAAAAGACACACCCGCTTGTTGTGCTCACGTCTCTAACATCGAGAGGATGATTTCTATCATGATTACGACTATACGTAACGTATACTATATTCTCTTCGCTCTCCCGATCTGACAGCCTAATCGCCTGGACTTTGGGCTAAGATCGACACGTGCGGTCATGGCTTTGGACGTAATAAATCCGTGTGACGATAGCTTTCTATTTTGGGCGCATACCAGTTTATTCTGGCAGCTCATTAATTATTTTTGTTTATTCTCTTTTAATATTATTCACGCGTGAAAATCGGCACGTAGCGAAATTTTCTAGCAAATCGTGTGAATCGTTTTTTATAATATATTTTGCGCTTTGATCGAGGATTTTCGAGATAATCGGTTTGGCTCGAATATCAATTATTGTCACGTACTTACATTTAGCATAAGGGTAATTTATTCGTCATTTTCTTTGAAAATACTCAACATATTTATGATAATGCGTTGAGTGATTCAAATCAATGCTGAAATCGAAAAAGTTTGATTTCTTTACAGGAATGTTTAATTGCCTTTAGTGGTTTTGTAATTCATTTTAGACATATTATAAATATTTCATTTCGTATAATAAAACTTTTTATAAAGTTTTAGTTTTCATTACGATTTACTGTAGCTTTAATTATCGCATCTATAGAATATCCTCGGAACAAAGTAAAAAGAAAAAAGAAATACATATATATTAATTTTAGAAAATTTCTGAACCCTTATTTTCATAAATTTGCATCTCGTTGATCGCGTTACAGTTATTCAATTAATAGGCAAAGCATTTATGAATTAGCGAATAAATTTTGATAATATTGAAATCTTTGAAAGATATTTTAAATTTAATGCATCGGATAAATTATTTCCCGGCTGCTCGAGTTTATCCAGCTACAAATAATGCATGCGACATTGAGTCTCTTTAATAACTTGATTTTATTTTATTTATTATGCTTATTTATATTATATAAGGGTTATTTTAAACGGTAATCTGCCTTAAACTTTT
>JAPYZO010002213.1:0-18724 GCA_030522905.1 Torymus flavipes
CGCTCGCTCTCGCACGTTTGCACGGCAATTAAAAGCATAAAAGCTCGCGCGCGTGCGCGTGCGCACAAAACAAAAAGCCATCGTCGGCAGCCATAGAAAACGCGCGTACGCTATAGCTGAACACAAAGAAAGCGAGGAAAAACGCCCGACGCGTGCGCGCAATTTACGACGATAAACAGCCGGAGCGAGCGGCTCCGGATATATATAGAAAAGAATGGAAATTAGCGATAGCGCGCCCGCGCGACGCGGAGAATACGAGAGAGAAGAGAGAAGGAAAGGAGAGACTCTCTCGTCGTCGTTGTCGTCGTAGAAAATTAGTTATGCGTAATTTTCCGCGATAAACTCGCGCGTCGCTGCGAAGTTGCATGGATATGATAGTCCAGGGAGACTTTTTCTTCTTCTTCTTGTTTCTTTTCCGATTGTTTCTTCAGCGGGAAAGGACGCGACGCGAATTGTATATATATACACGTGCGGATCGGTCGTCGCTGCAGCTTTCGAAAAGTTTTAATTAAACGCGGGTGGTTGCGGCAGTTTTTTCTCCCCTCGCGGTGGCTGCATATATACACCGGATCGCTCGCTCGCGCTTCGTTAACTCGGGAGTAAATACGCGCAGCATTGATTAAGATGCGTGCGGGGGCGGTGAAAATGGAAGTACCTACCGTGTGGGTTTCCGGAAATTTATGGCCGGGGATTTGTCGGTAGAGGGAAATAAAGTACGCGCTCGGATGTATAAAAAATTCATTCGCCGGGGTTGATTAATAAAGCAATGATCGCCGATAACAGCCGGGTAATAAAATACACGTATAGCTCTTTTTCTTCGTGTTTTTTGCCGTAGGTATTGTTATCGTAAACGAAGGGCTGCTGAGATATTCGCGTTTTATTCGCTTCGTAATTAGATGTGCGGGGGATTCTCGTCATCCCGATGTAAAGAGCATGTGAAGCGCGCGCGTTTAATTAAAAAATTACAAGAGGTAGTATAACTCTCTCTCTCGCGTTTTTCTCTCAAGAGGAGGAAAACCCCATAGTCTCTTTAATTAACACGAGTAGTGGTATAATAAGTAGCTTTTCCATTATGAAAACGTTCAGTAGAAAAAGCCGGGTTGGTGTAATGCAAAAATATTTGCGCATGCGTGCGTATTAAAACGCTGTGTTATCAACGCTTTTTTACTGTATACTTATAAGAATAATGCAAGACTTGATCGCGTGTTTCGAAAAGAATAATCAATCAGTATAGGTTTAACCAAATGCCGGGAAAGAAAAAACTCTATCGGCAGTTTCCAATTATCGAAAATCCACAGGCCGAATCGGGACAAACAACAACAAATATACACGCTTCCGATACCACTTCACCGCCGTCCAAACAAACAAACCCCCGCCCGTCCAAGAAGCCCACCAAAAACCTACCAACTCACCCTCCAAGGAAAGCAATTAAAACTCGCGCATCACAACGATCCCGAGAATTCATAAAAAATCAAGCGGCCCTCGATATCGATATGTTCGCAGAGCCCAGGCCGCACGTTCAGCATCGGTGGCCACAAGGTCGAGTACGAGGCCGCAGACGAGGCCGGCTGGACGACCAAGTGCATCTTCACCGTCGTGCTGCGACCTGAACCCCAGCAGCAGTAGTCGAGACAAAGAACGAGGGAGGGAGAAAAATTCACCGGGGGAAGGTAATATAAATGGAAATCGCCGACGACGCGCAGTTTTCGCGGCCCTGGAGGAGAGCGCTAATGGATTTCTACGCGACGAGGAGAGGAGAAGAGACGACTGTCCGATGTTTTTTTATTCGCTTTTTTGCCGATTGGCGGTGAGAGGCCGACGCGATGATGAGTTGGGAAATGAGATGCCGCGCGGCGGCGTTGAGAGAGTTTGGCTTTTGGTATAAGACGATTATCGAGTATTATATATATATGGCACTTAATGTGACTTTTATCTTTTGGTCGTTGGAAATGCGCATTCGTCAGTTCAAATGAGTTTGTTATGAGATCAAGTATATAGTTTTTTTAGGTTTATTTAGATGAGATAATAGTAACAGCACGCAATAAGAAATTTTTACTAGTTTTTTTTTGTTATCAAAAGCTGAACTTGCCGCCATGGTTATACCAAAGAATAATAACAATGTAATATTATAATTTCAATTTTTTACGTTATACCAAAGTTGCGAATTATGAATATAATTAATGAACTTCAGTTACTGCCATATTTTCGAAAATCCAACCCACGATATCATTAAACGATGTAACAATAAGAAAAAAAAAAAGTGTATTCATCCTAATATTATTATTAATTACATAAAACTAAGCATATTTTTTACAATAAAACATGCCAGTGATATGTTACGAATATGATATAGAAAACAAATTAGAAGAAAATAAAATATATAAAAAAAAGGTATTTGGATTTCAAGTTATTCTTTTAAAATACATTATAGTCTGTACAATATAATAAGAAGAAGAAAAAAAAAATACTTACCTGGATTCCACGTTGCATTTATATACAATATAATTGTGTTTTTTAATCATATTATGAATGTAGCAATGAGTTGGTGTAGTTCGAAAATTTATATTAATTATATATATAATATACATACAGTATTTTGGAAGAAAGTATATAATTTTTAGTTTTAATTAAATAATAAGGAAACCTGTGCACCCCATCTAGGTTAAACTTATATTGTAATAAACAATAGTAGATTAGTGTATATCTATATATATATATAAGTTTTACAAATAAATTTTAAACGTACATAAGATATGACGAGAGTAATTATTTATTCTATGCAAATCTCGTATAATAGTACATTGTCGGAAGAGAAAATAGCTTCTAAAGCGCGATTAATATGACGTAATATAAATGGCCTGAATTAATTACACACGCATGCACGTATACTTGATGAAAATATACTTATTCAAAATTATACAACTAAAGCAAACAATTTTCTCTTACGGCAAGGTATATACCCGTGCACTCTTCATCCAATGACAAATAATAATCGGCGACGACGAAGAAGAGAGAAAAAAAGGAAAATTAATCCGCGTAATTAAACCGAATTATGCAGTTTCATATCACGCACGCTCACCTGCGCGTGCGACTGTAATTACGCTTTGCATATTCATGCACAATAACGCAAAGTATCAGCGGCATTAACGGTTTTTCATGCACCTCCGACTCTCGCGCGATACATAATTTTTATTAAAACACCTCGACCGCGCGCCCACTCAACGCCGGCCATTACAAAGCAGTATTTACACGCGCGGCGGATTTTGCATATTCAAACTGCCACCGCTGCGACTATATCCGACCCCGAAATTGCACCGCTGTGGCGACCTCGTAAAAGTTAAATCCTTCCTCCCCTCACACACATATAATTTTATCCCCCGCGCGTAAAGTTCCTTTTTTCGTCGTCGTATATACAAACGACGACTGTGACGACTCTCTTTATACAGCACGCATCACGAGTATACATAAGAAGTCGAGCGAGGAATGAGGAACGCGCGCGCGTGCGCGGCGGATGTAATCAGCGCAGCGACGTGTAAACGTAGAGAGAGAGAGAGAGAGAGAATTACTCTCGTCGGTGCGGCCCATTCAGGATTACTTGGACCGCGCGCCGACGTCGAGAGAGATGTAAACTTGATTTCGTCGCACGCGTCTGCACTGTTCGTCAAAGACGCGGTTATGGAGTCCTTCAGGAAGTTGGTGTAGTGATGTTCTCTCGAGCGGCCTCTTCTTCGCGGTCAGGGATTAAAGGTGAGTGACGCGCCGCTCTGCTCTGGAACTGGGATTTTTCGGGGCTAACGCTGTGGAGCTTCTGTGTGTCGGATAATTAAGACGCAATTTTTTTTTTTATAAAAAAGAAAGAGTTATGAAGATAAATTACATACAATTTCGGTAAAGGTGTCCGCCATGAAGAGATTTAACAGTAAATTTTATTTTTAAGTTTGTGTTTTTGATCTATACCTTATTTGTAATGTTTTATTAATTGTTTTTAATATTAAAACTGTATATATTCTTTCAAACTTGAGTTATTACTACACGTAAGACAACTTTTTTTTTATCATTTCATGCTAATTAATACATAAACAAGCTAGAAGAGTCAGTTCCTATATAAATGAAATCTATAAAACCAAATATCACGGATTTCCAATTTACTTATACCAATCCCACTATACATTGTATACAAACATTTCCCAATAAACTCCTGCACCTTACGCACAATAAATTTCCGCTCCCTTCCAACTATCCCCGCTTAATCAAAAATTTATTACAAAACCACCGATTCACGTATAGCAGCTGCAACCTCGCCTCTGATTAAATCACTCTCGCGACTATACCACTATCCTATACCAAATCTCCTCTAGAAAATTAAAAAAAAACCACACTATACTCGCATTCCATTGAATCAGAACCTTAATCCCATCACCGTCACCCCGCGATGATTATAAACCTCGTGCGTCGCAAACAAACCAGCGAAACGCATCACGCAGTCCCGAGAGAGATAAGCAGAAAACGCCGCGTCTGTTAATTACCGCGTAAGTCAAACGTCCGCGCGCGCTCGCGATATCAAGAACCGCCGTAAATTCAGACTCGCGCGCGTGACTCGTAAAACCATCCTTCGCCGCTCAAAGTTCCACGGTATACATGCATAAAGATTTTCTAGCGCGCTCCGAGGAAGAAACGTTATAATGTTTTAAGAGGGCGAACTTTGCGCGCATAATGACGCGGCTTTATTATACTTTTCGATATTATTGCGGCAGGAGAGAGTCGTTAATAAATGAATTCGGAAACGATGCTATATATGCAGTGCATAGCGCGCGTCGTGGTTTTCCATTAACAACAGGTAATCGCTCGGCGAATTGCAGTATAGTGGAATATTATATATGTGTTTTATGATTATTGGTTTGGTTATTGTTATTGGATTTTCAGGGCATATTCGTACGGATGGTATACATATTTGGCTCCATTTCGTACAATGAAAATGTTGCGTGTAAAGTTTATATATAGCTAAGTAAAATGCTGAACGGAGGATATCAATTCAAGTTTTAATTTTCACTGTATGACGTTATATTGTATTTTATTATTATAAATCACGTATACCGGTATTTTTAAGTTTTCGTAATATCTTTCTGCTGATAACAATAATATTAATGCACGGCACTGAATTTATCGCGTCGGCCAGACAAAATAATTGACAAATAACAGCGTAATTAGCATACATAACTGCGCGCGCATCCTGTGTTAAAAAAATCGACGACCCACCTTACACACTGCAAACCGGCGTCGCTGAAAAATACGTTACGATGATTGGATATATGCCGCGCTGCACGGCTATCGAAAGCCATTCTTCAATCCCCCCTGCATGCACATTACATCCTCTTCTTATTCCGCGGCTACCGCAGCGCGACGGTTAAATAAATTTCGACGTTATTATCAATTTGTTCGCGCGCTCGACGGCGAATATTTATGATGAAGAGAGAGAGAGGCGGGAAAGCTCGAGCTAGCGAGGGACCGAACTTTTTTACCATCGCGAAATTGGATTAGCCGCGTAATTATACGCCGAGAGGGGAGTTGCGCGCGCGCGAGCGATAATTAATGCCATTAGTTTGAGCTTTGTTGAAAATTAGTCGGTGAAAAATGTGTTATGAATCGGGATATTTTATTTTATTTTTTCGAGTGGATGGAAAAATATTACGCGCTGGGGGTTTAGAATGTTGTGCGGGGAAATGTGCTTTGTTGTTTTGTCGGATGATGGAAATGTCGGTTAATGGGTGCTTGAGCTTATGAATAAGGGGAGTTCGGTCGAATGGCTTTGAGGCTATCAGTGTAGTTTGTTGTTTGGAATGAGCATAAATGATATGATTTAATTTAATTCCATGATAATTGGCTTTTCCTAGAATTAAGAAATAACATAATATGAAAAATAATTATTTTGGGTACGAGTTATACTTTACACACATAAGTTATCAATAAGAAAATACACGTGGGAGGATCATTCTGGATGGAAGGTATATGGTTGAGCAAGAAATCGAATACCATTGGTTATTATAGCGATTATGTACGTAAGGATATACGTATATGTTATTTATTATTGTCATTACGCCGGTCGCATATCATGTTACAATGACGTTCAATTACTACAGCTAATAATATGTGACGGATTTATAAATGTATAAAATTCATCTATTTAATATATTACAATGTATATATATATACGCAAAACACGCCTTCACTCATTTATCTCATCCCGCACATTCGTATTTTCAGCGAGATTATCTTCACGTACATAGCGTATGGTTTGTTCATATATTCTCGAGTTAAGTGTCTTATTAGTTATCGTTAGAGTGACACCACATAAACAGTCAATAGCGGAGTCTATTTTATTTATCGCGACATGTGTAATTTCGTTCTATTCCGGATTTTCTATGATTACAAAGTATTTTAAACGTATTTGATGAAGTATACTGGAATCGTAGAAATTTAATCATAAAATATAAATTTGAAGCGGTTCAAAAATAGCATATAAATGCAAACTAAAACAATGTTACTATATTTATTCAAAGTTTGAAAATTGTCAACATTTCTTATATTTTTAAATCACATTTGATTACAAATGTTTAAAACTATATACTATAAATTTAATATCTAATAATAATGGTGTAATAAATTTTACATCAAATATAATAATGATTTTCAAAACACGAAACTTATTTCTTCTTTTTGGCAATATCAATAGTTCAATAGTTATAAAACATATTTTTCATAGATATTTCAATCTTAACTTATCTTCTATTTTATATAACTGGAATAATAAATATAAAAACACTATAAAATTGGCATCTCGTTAAGACTTAAAGCTAATACAAAACAAGAAAAAAAGGCATAAGATATAAAAAAAAGTTTAAATATATAATACTCTATACATAATGGGTAATGTGAAATGCTTAAACTTATGACAAAAACTTATCTTACGAATTGATAAATGGCAAAGTATAAGATAAATGCTATAAACATGTAAATGAACGTACATCAAAATAAATGCATGTAATCATTTTCAAAAATCAAATCAGCGCAAAGGCAGAGAATAGATTATGTATAATAACGTAATATGATTCTCAAAGACAAGGCATACATATAATCAGGACTAAAAATATATTACAATACTATGAGACAAAGTCGACGCATAAATAATGTATCTAATATAAGCAATAAAACAAAATATCGATGTCTTCCTATAGAAAAACATCAATAATATTTTATCGAAATGCACATATTAATTAAAAAAAACTCTTACCACCAATTAGATCTTTTGCTGTATTACATACATTAATTACGCCTCGACAAACCTAAATATTCGCAGCACATTTTACTCTTCGCAACTATAGATTCTCTCGACTTACTGAACATCCGAAACAAGATTCTTTCAACTTCAGCAGCGTCTATACATCTACACTTACGACAACATAACCCATTCACTCTCGTGCTCTGCACCTCAACCCTGCGGACAGCACTGCCTCCTGGGCTGCAGCACTCGCGTCTGCCTGTAAGGTATCGCCGTCCTGCTGCGCGGATAGTACACCTGATCTCTCGGCCGCTGCAGCGCGAGATGCCGCTGTCGCTGTTCCTCCAACTGCTTCTGTCTCTGGACCAACATCATGTGCTCCTGCTGCTGCTGACGACGGAGGTACTCCTGGTGCTCGCGCTCGTCTGTAAGCATCGACAAGAGGGGGCATATACACGCGTGGCGCGGTATATATGCTTTATTCGAATGGGCGCTCTCTGGTTTGTACGGGTGTACTTATCGTCGCTTTAGTGTGTGTGTGAGTGGGAGGAGGGAGAGAGATAGATAGATAGGTGTCTTCTTGAAGCATGTACGGTTCGTTACTTTGTCACGTGGACAATTTCGATCGTCTCGGCTATTCCTGGAACTTGAGAAAGGCCTCCTTAATGGGAGTGTCAGGGGATAATTTCGTTGTGATGAAAATTCACTGACTCGCTTTATTGTGACTATATTGTACGTAAATATGTTCTTTAGGTGGGTCAAATAATGCAAAATGATTACTATATTTTTCATATCTTTTAATTGTGTAGTTTGAAGAGTTTTTTTTTTATTGAAAAAAGTATTGCTGCGCTAATGAAAGTAAATTGGTGTAAATTAACGAAGTTTTCGTAATAATTAGTCAAGTCAATTTCCATCATTTCAAGCCAATATTTACACTCACCAACGTGGGTTGTTACGTCACGAACACAACATGCTTCATTAATTAAAACCAAATATTATAAATTACAGGTAAACGAAATAAATACGGGCACTGCAAAAAACTTGTTTTATTAAACAAATCAATGTAAATAAAAGAAAACCTAAAATAAAGATTTTTCAAGTAATTAAACATGCTCAACTGTAATAGGATGATATTGAACGCAATAAAAAAACACATCAATGTATGTACACCATGTAAAATATTTACATAAAAAAGTGTAAAAATGTATATGTCTGTACAAATAAACTTATTATTTCTAACTCTATATGTACATTTAATAAACGATATATTCAAAATCCCATAAGTAAATAAATATAGGCTATACAAAAATATCCCATGATAGATACATAACACAAAGAAAAAATAAAAAAAAAACAATCTCCTTCCATATCATAAATATCCCCGCAAAACATCAAAATAAATCGATATAGTTCCCGCAAATAACAAATTTCACTTGCCACCTCACGGCCCCGTATACTCCACCTTTCCCGAGACGAAATTCCGAGATTCCTCGTCGACGCGTCAAAACGATCTCGCGCGTGGAGAGAAAAGTACGCGTATTACGGTACGCCCCGGCGCAAAGTATATATGCGACGCGCGTGTCGCGCCCGCGCCTCTAAGCTCTGCATCTCGCGCGATATATATATAGAGGTGCGCGCTCGTGTGGTTTGCGTCAAAATTGCAAACGAGGTCGCGCGCAACGGAAAGATTTCTGGCTTGGAGGAAAGCTCGAGGAGGAAGTTTTTTGCGGCTATTTTTGAGGTCGTATATAGCGCGGATTCTCAGACTTAGGTATGACGGGTGGAGATTCGCAGCGCCGCGTGCTGTTGTTGATTTTTGCAGGCAAGGATGAGAGATGATGAATGGCGGTTGTTGCGAGTTTCGGTGAAAATGTTATGCTGGTTTGAGCTGGAGTATTTGCACATTACAACAAACATTGGGTTAGCACGTACACTGGTCATTTAAGTTCGAGAAGGTACATTTAACGATGAATTACGTGACGTAAAAGAATACGTACGATAAGAAACGATTGTGAAGATGATGAAAATGTTTAGTTTTACTTTTTGATGCGAGTTACATATAAACGTGAAATCGAACATAGATTTAGAACATGAAAATGTGAGTTTTATTATGTATTAAACGACCAGATATTTTACGAACACGCAAGCATTGTACCTATTTTTGGATATCCTTTAAAATCAAGTCATCGATTATCTGTCATCAATTCAACAGTCGTGAATTAACGAAGACGCGTTTATTAATTTCGTATAGAACAAATGATCTGAAACATAGAAATGATTAAATTTATGATGAAATTAATTTCGTTTAACACGAATAAAAATATCAAATACTTTATTTAAAATATTTGTATATTATTTGTTCGAAATATTGTTTTACATCTATTATTCTCACTCAACATCAATTATTTTAATTACTTACAGATAAAAAGTTAGTATTAATACAATTAATTTGTGGTTTTCTAGACGGAATGCGTGATATTTACAAAATAATTAGTGATTAATTCATTTAGTCGTTATAGTTCGAATCTAAATCATACCGATATATTTATGAACAAATGTTCCATAATCATTCGCAGTTCAATTTGCAAGAAAACAGACAAAACAAACTTTCGGAAAAGCTACATATTTGTTTTATTGCCCACAACTCTTTAATTTGATATCATTATCATTTTTCTATAGCCCTTCGACTATCTACCGCAAGTTTTCTCTCGGCCAACTGTAGAATATCTCTCAGCTTTCGAATATCATTAACGTCCAGCTGAGTCACAAGATCCGAGCTGACGGCCTGTCTAAGACAGAGACTGGCAAGTTCAGTAGACTCGAAGCCGCTACCGTTCGGCTCACCCAGGACGATCTTGAGTTTTTCAAAGTAAGATTTCAGACTCCGATTCACCGTCACCTGTACTCTGGAGTTACTGTTGTTGAGGTTGCTGACATTCATGGAGGGCAAGAGGGAACGGGAACGATTGTACAGGTCAACGCTCTGGTTATCCTTTAAAAGGTTAAACGGTTAAGTAGGTTTTAAATAAGGTTGTTAATGATAAGTACGCCATAGAACCTTGGAATATATAATTTTATATTTTAGTATTGCATAGATAATCAATCATGAATTAAAATTCAATTTTAATATTCTACAAGGCTCTTATTGACACATCATTATTGAATTTGTCTACCCCTTCGATCCTCTGCATCCTCTTCCTGTCCGACATCTTAACAGTCCAACTTAAAGATGATGTGTTTTCCTCGTCGTCCTTCCTTAGATTATCCCTAGATTCTTCAATCAGCCTTTCTTTGTTCTTTTTTTCAAACTCTTTTTCCGGTTGACTGATAACACCCGATGTCCCGGTATTGCGTTTCCTCAACGAGGGCATCAGACTGTATGCACCTGTTGTAGTTTTTGGTCGCTGACTGACATGGCCCTTTAATAACTTGGTATAGGTTCGATGAGGTCGACATTTATCGTCTGACATAGAGTAGTCACTGGGATTCATATTATACTGGGATTTAGGACTATTATTGTAGTTGTTGGAGTAACTGGAGCTGAGATTTCTGACATTGATGGAAGGTGAGTGAGAACGGGGGCGGCCGTACCGGTCGACGCTCTGGGTGTCCTTTAAAGATGAATTATTTTGTAGATTTTAAATAAGGTTGATAATGATCAGTACGCCAAAGAACGGCATATCTAATTTTATATTTAGTATTACAAAGCTAATCGATTGAGAATTACTTACAACATCTTTGAATCTATCTCGCATATCTCTTAATCCGTTAAAGTCGTGAATTTAAATTTTTTTGTTGAACTCACGAATTCAAATTAAACTTAAATTTAAAAATCTACTACCAAACCTTATTCTACAAGACTACTAGTGACACATCATTATTCAATTTCTCTACCGCTTCGATCCTCTGTTTCCTCTTCCTGTCCGCCATCTTAACAGTCCAACTCAAACGTGACGCGCCGTCCTCGTCGTTCTTCCTTAGATTGTCCCTAGATTCTTCGATATCTTGTCCTCTTCTCTTCTTTTCATGTCCTTTTTCCGGCAAACTGATAACACCCGATGACCCGTTCTCGCGTTTTCTTAACGAAGACTTCAGGGTGTATGAACCTGTTGAAGTTTTTGGTCGCTGGCTGACATGGCTCTTTGATACCTTGGTAGAAGTCTGATTAGGTTGGTATTTCACTTCGGACATAGAGTTGTCATTGGAATTCATATTGTACTGGAATTTAGGACTATTATTGTAGTTGCTGGAGTTGCTACTGTTAACATTTCTTATAGTCATGGAAGGTGAAAGGGAACGGTGGCGGCTGTACAGGTCGATCCTCTGGCTGTCCTTTAAAGGTGAATAATTTCATAGGTTTTAAATAAGGTTGTTAATGATCGGTACGTCAGAGAATTCTTGAAGATTTAATGTTTAGTATTATTTAGCTAATCGAGCAAGATTCATTTATAATATCTTTGAATTTATATCGGTTAATCTTTCAATTCTTTAAAAAAAATCAACTCAGGAATTTAAATTTAAAGATCTACAACCAAACCTTATTTTACTAGCCTATGATTCTACATCATTATTGAATTTGTCTACCGCTTTGCTCCTCTGCTTCCTGTTCCCGTCCTCATTATAATCCTGCTCATATTGGCGTTTATCTTCTGACATAGATTGGTCACTAGGATTGTCGATGGATTGAGATTTAGGACTATTACTGTTACTACTGCCAATGGGTTTTTTCGAGTTTATGTGTAATGGTAGACGAGAGACTTTTCGTCGACATGAACTACTTGTGATGCACACTGTTGATGCAGATGATGGGGGACATTCATTCGAAGGGGAACCAGATTCTGAATAGTAGAGATAAAAGATTAAAGACTATTACTTAAAAATCTAGTCAAAACAAAGAGTAGAAATTACCATTATTCCCTTGCCGATCCCTGGAACCTGTATCAGTGAAGCTCCTCTTCGTCGGTATATCATTACTACTATCTTTCCTCTTAACGATAAAAGACTCTTCTCTGCCTATCCTACTACTCTGTTGACTTCCGTCCAAGCTCGAGCTCAGCGTCGTCACCTTCTGAAGCACCTCCGAAGACTTCTCAAGGTGGTTATTTTTGTGCTGATGTCGACTCTGCGGACTCGATGGCGTCTTCGGTCTTTTCGGACTGACGCTACGTTGACGGTTGTTTCCCGATATCGAGATAGTGCTGCCATTTCGAGCTGACGTGGGTGGCGATGAATCGCGGAGCTTTGGTTTCGAGCGCCAGAACTCGTTGAATAAGTCGCCACTCGTTGCCCCGTACTTTCGGTTGAAAGAATCGGGTCTTGAGGAGTTAAGCCAGGGTCGCTTGGCGTTCTTTTCACTTTTAGGACGAGGTGAGGGGCTTTGCCGTCCACTATCATAGGTGGAATCGTACACCGAGCTGCATATATCACTCGAACTATCACCGGCTGTCATTGGCCTAAGAGGGAAGATTTTTTTAACAAAGGAGTCCGAAAAGTCGATTTTTTTTCTAAATGGACGTTAATAACATGGTATATTAACCTTATTATCTCGTCTCTTTCAATTCGAAGAACATCAGCAGGCTGCGAATTATTTCCCGACCGTTTGTAGAAGGGTTTTGCGTGACTTTCATTTTTACCTTCTTTTATAAAGCTCGGCGATTTGCTTCCTGCTGTTTTTGGCCGATTTAAATTTTCGAATCTGTACGATCACAAATAGATATTACTTTCATAATCGTTTTCATTATAATTCAAAAGCCAAGTTAATCATTACATTCCAATGTTAAACAAATAATAGCCAAAAATAAAATGACTTATGGAACATATATTAACCGTAAGTCCTGATCCTCGTTCTTCGCGCTCTTTCGACTTGCGAGTGACTCCGGGATAGACCAGAGAGATGGACTCTTCGTCTCGATCGACCTATCCTCGGTCATCGGGCGACCTTCGCCCTTCACCAAAAAGTGATCTAACGGGTGTACGTACTTCTTCTCTTTGCGTCGTTCCGCCTCCGCGAAATCATAGTACTCGTCAACGAAGTTAAAGAAGTCAAGCTGC
Source organism: Torymus flavipes (assembly GCA_030522905.1). Lineage (NCBI taxonomy): Eukaryota > Metazoa > Arthropoda > Insecta > Hymenoptera > Torymidae > Torymus > Torymus flavipes. The sequence continues at coordinate 13,328 of JAPYZO010002213.1, forward strand.
TGGGGCTTTAACGAACGATTTAGGTAATTTACAAATTTTAATTTCGCTTAAAAATGTATAACCGAAAAATATTGTTTCAATACATGTATTCTCAAATCGTCCTGCGAATTCAAGTGAATCGAGTTCATCACCACGTTCCCCGGTGGCTGTTGTTTGTCGTAGTACTTTTTTAGCACCTGCTCCACCAGCCTGTGCCTGTACGCGCGATAGTCCAATTCTGATTTATCGAATTTTTTTTCATTCGATTTTTCATCGCTGAATTCAGTTCTTGCGGTACTGGATTTTGGTTTGGAATTATCATCGTCGACTTTACCGGACCCGAGGCGAGATAAATTGAGTTGCAGACTTGACGAGGACACCACCGGTTCGAGGACTACCAGATTCGGCGCACTTGCCACTGACTCGTGGTTTCCAGGATCCACGGGCTCAACTTTAGCGCCACCCATTTCGGCTTTAGGAGGTTCTGGGTCATCCGTCGATACTTGTTCCTAAACGTATTTTGCATTTTTTATATTTTTCCACTTTTACAAAAATAAATTTCGGAGTGAAAAGACTCTACAGTTCACATAACTTTATTATTTTTATTTATCTCTCTATCTTCGCTTAAAAATTCCTATATAAAGTTACAAAAAGTGTACCTTCCAAAATAATGATTTCAAGCCGGAAGTACTTTCACTTCCACAAATAAATCGAAACTCAAACATAAAACTCCCTATACACTACGTTGAAATATTCACTTCTCCAAATAAACAACAGGCCTCCTCATCCCACAATTCCGTGCATTCTCCCGATACCCATCCACCCGGCCATCCAATCGATATAACCTCTCAATCACGCGACGGTAGTCTCTCTCTCTATCGCATATCATACCAGCAACCGATGAATCCGAGCGATGAGCGGCACGGCGAGCACGATGACGAGGGCCAAGGCGAACGCGCCCTCGAGCAGGGACTGGGGCAGCAGGTTCAAGGTTAGGCCACCGACGCCGCCGCTACTCTTACCACCACCGCCGCCGCCGAACATCGCAGCAGCCGCAGCCGCAGATCATCGGCCCGCCGACGAGCCTCAGCGCTTCGTCCCGCCGGAATGCGGATGTCGTATTAACATGGTTCGCAAAGGTGGGCTTTCTTTTGCTGAGATAAAAGAACGGGAAATTTATACTTTTGACGAGAGTGAGAATGTGAATATATATAACGTGTCAGTCGTTGGGAGAGACCGAGAGGCTGTCCGAAGTTGGCAAATGATGGTGCGCGCATGTCGACTTTTTTTTCGTCGAGTTTTTTGTGCTGCGTATAACTGCAGTATATGAATTATTTGAAGTTTGTGAAATATTATATTTTATATATTTACGTTGTTTAATAGATGAGGAAAAAATGTCTGAAAGTTTCAATGAATGATAAATGTTGTATCTTCTTGTTTTCGTACGTGAATAACGTATGGTTGATATTTAAATACTGGATTCCGGGACGATTTTTAAAGATTTACTTTCTTTAAAAATAAACGTAGCCACATATATCCGCTTACCCAAGGGACTTGCGAGCTTTCAGATTTTTAAAAATTCTTTGTCAGACAGAGAAGAGCAACGGCTTTGCATTTTCCAAAAGGATAATAACTTTACATGTTGCAGTGCAGAGAAAATATCAATAATAAAACGTAAACTGTACTATAATGTCAAATATGAATTTTATTCAGATGAAACATTATATAAAATAGTCAGTCATTTCTTACAACAACATAAACTTACTTAATTACAATCAATAGATCGAAAAAAATTAAATCTCCAGATCCAACACAGGCTCCGCATTTTCAAAGCGAATGTTTCTGAAATTCAATAAGCGCGCTTAACAAAAGTAATTGCCAGGCCAACCTCTACCACATGCATAAAACACGCGGAGGAGCATTGCTTCTCCTTGTCCCTCTTTCCGAGGAAAAAAGGCCAGGCGTACCTCGTGTAAACGGGAAAAAAATTCAAGTTGAAAACTGTCCTCTGCATTCCCATACACGTCTCTCTCTCTCTCTCTCTCTCGTTTACGTTCCACCGGGGCGAACAATCGCACGTAGCCGCCCCGCGGCGGACGGTAGAGAGACGTAGTCGAGCGTTTCCCCTCTCTTCTTCTTTCTTGCGCCCCTTTCGCCTTTGTAAGAGTCGCTATCTTCCTTCCACTCTCGCTTTACTTCCAGTCGATGGCTAAGTATAACAATCCACTCGTTACGTTATTCAGGTGCGCCGCCCTCCGACTTGGCCGCGCTACTTGCGCTCTCTCTGTGTGTATGTGTCTCACTCTTTTTCTCTGCTAGGCAGCGAGATCAGGGTGGAAAGAGAGAGAGAGAGAGAGGACGATTTGCTACCGCTGTCGCAGCTTCGTAATTCTGCTGTTCCACTTTTTTGGGGGGCGATCGTGCAAGAAGTTTAGCGGATTTTTCGATTCTCTGGCGAGTGATTTTGGCCTCTTATTATGTTTCTCTTGGAAGCATCGTCGATGGTGTCCTAGTTACTGTGAGAGCGTTGTAAGCATTCGTATAATTATAATGTTTTGTTATTTTTAATTCAAAAGTTATAATATACAAAAAGCTATATTGTCTTTATAAATTCGTTGATTATTTTTTATTACGTAACTTGATTAAAGTTTCGCTAGCTAAAAAAATTCATTCATTTTCACGTACATTTCTCGTTAAAATTCCAAATGTATTCTGCAATCTCGCAATCTATAAAATAGCCGCACTTCTGCAATAATTTTCATGATAACCAATATCCCTGGCACAATCTTACCTCGCAACAAAAACAAAAAATACAACCTCGTCTCCGTCGCAATGAATATCTGAATAATTCTACGCGCCATGCTATTCTCAATCTCCCACTCTCGCTTCGAAAAACTTTTCGTCCCCCAAGAAAATCCCCGTCTTCTGTATATTCCGGTAAAAAACGAGCCAGAGCTGGTGACGCTGTCCTCTCCCTCTCGAAAGAAAGCGACGAAGAACGAAAAGTGGAAGGAAACAAGGAGTCGAGGAGAGAAATACACGACGCACACGCGCACCGGATGCATATTACATTGTCTCCCGGTTCTCCCTGTACGCACACCCGAAACGGCATTATTACCTCACGCGCGCGCACACATTCGCGCAGTCCACTTTGGAGCTTTTAGCACGGCAATGGTTTCTTGTGCGCGTCCTATATCGCTACTCGCAAGAAATAGAGGGAGAGAGAACGTTTTAGCCAGCGCGTTTTTCACTAGCGCGCGCGTGCAGGGGAGGGACTTTGATACGGGCATTTTAATCTTGCATTCGCCGCCGGCATTAAGAATGAAATCTCTCATATTTCTCTGCGCACGTCGAGATCTTGTCGAGAATGTCGTTTGCGCGGGAGTGGTGTATATTTTTTGGCCCCCCACCGGAGGAGAAGCTTTTACGATACTAGAGCGGTATGCTGTGGCTGTAGGCATTGTTTGTTTAAGTGGTGCATTAGGTGGTGGTTTTTTGGTGCACGCGAATGTTTGAGTGAGCAATGCGCGCGCGCGCGGAATGAAAGGGGCTGCGGTTTTAATAAAGGTATGTGTTTGTATATGTTTTTGAGAGAACGTGATTTGAATGAGAAAGTCGAGCGAGAGATGAAGAGGATATAATATTCTCGCGGCCTCGTGTGGCAATTCGGGAAATTTGTGATCATCGTATTTTATATAACAAAACAAGGTTGGATGAATATTATTTCAAATATATTTGAGATGGTAAGAGATGAAGCAATTAAAGTGTTAATTAGATTTTTGGAAGAATTGTTGCTTCAAAATAATTGTTTCAAAATTATTGTACTGCACGAAAGTTGAATTTTTTTCACGAGATGGAAATTTTGTAAATTTTATTTTCAAAAATAGTCTACCTGCGTTTCGGATTGCGTTTCTCTACTGCCAAAAAAATTATACTAACAATAGCAAGAAACTTTTTTTACAAAATAGTGCTTGTTAAAACTTGTAGTTACACCATGTGAATTTTAAATATCAACATTGCATGAAATTTTTATGAAAAATTAATAACAGAAGTATACATTTTAAAATTCAATTAATTATACTAATTTTCTAATATCTATATCTCTAATATGTATAACAACATTAAAAAAAAAATGTAAAGTTCATTTTCTCGAATATAAATGCATCGATTGAAATGTCGTGATTTACCTATAGCAATATTACATTTTCGTTATTAATTGACATTTCCAATACGTATACTTTACTGAAGTGATACGGTTTCAAGTAAACCTTTTACCTATCACGCACTACTCATCCCAAATATATTCATTTTTCCGCAAAACCAATTCAATTCCCCTCGAATAAACACAAAAGAGCATTATTAACCCGAAAAAACGCGCGTATATACATCCCGGCGGCTGACGAACGATAAATAATACGGAAGCCGCACGGAAGGACCGATTGGATCGCCCGTTCATTAAGCTAAAAATGCGAATCCATGAAAATCACGTTGCGCAACAACCGCGTAACAGTAAAATCAACTCAACTCTCTCTCGCGCTTTCGTTAGTATGCAGCTTTTATTGAACTTGCATGCATTAGCGTAACATTCCGCGGCCGGCCCTGCAATTCGGGACAGAGCAGTAAAATCGTTCGTTTATGATGGCCGAAAGAGGCTAATTCCATTTTTGTTCGATGTCAAAGATAATGATGGATGAGTGTGCTCGTTGAAGAGCTCGCGCATTTTCACGAATGAGAGGGAGGGGTCGGGGGTGTATTTTGATCGAATGAACAGGATGACTTATCCGTACGAGGATATAGTTAATGATCGATGCACTGGGTTATCCTCGATTTCTGAAGTGGGAAATTATAATTATATAATATTAATTAATCTGCGATACGCAATAATCGGAGGGATGATTTCCGCGTATTTACTGAAAAAAATGTGCTCTGGATTGAAACAAAGAGTTCATTATCATTTTAATTTAATTCGACAAATAAGTATCTTTTTTTAAACCCAGTATGTAATAAAATATGCGGATAATAAAAACTTTTATTAATAAATTATGTATATTCGCAATAAAATGGCTATTCAATGTATGTTTTATGATGCTCTTATTAAATTACAACAATGCTAATATAATCTTCCTGGAAAATCAGAGTTGATTTTATAAATTAAGTAAATTTGATCTCTTGTCTGAAATGCAAAGAAATCGGTCTATATACGTTAACAAAGAAATCTGGGATGCATATTAAATAAGTCATAAGTGCACATAATAAAATTATCTATGCATATCAAATGTTTATATTGAAAATTATAACGTCTGTGAAAGAATGCCGTACGTGGAAAGGATTTTAATATTATACAACCACTGAATTTAATAACTAACTTAATTAATTAATTTAAAAAATGCAACAATATTGTTCACTGCGACAACTCTA